>DWME01001999.1:0-22415 GCA_018244795.1 Parelbella ahira ahira | reverse complement strand
TTCCGAAGTTAACATACAGACCGCGGTCCCCAGGCAGCGACATCGCCTGGCGGGAGATCTCCCCTTTTCCTCCACAAATTCATATTTATTATAAAAAATATTTTTTATTGTGTAAATCTCAAATGCACAATAGTCTTTAAATCGCTGCTGTCTTGTTAAGAGATCTACTTTTGCGCCTTTCTATAAATCTCCATATCATGGTACTTGAAGAATACTTCTAAGTTGCTCGTTTTACAATTGCGCAGTAAAAAACATTTTATTCATGAAATTATGATTGGCATTTGAGCCAATTATAATTTCATAAAAAAATGTTTCACTTCATACAATAACTTTTAGTAAAATTTTAAATAATCATAAAAAGCACTAATATGAGATTTTTTAAGTATTGTTTTCGTATTCTTAGGTGGTTCGTTGTAAGTAGAAACATTTTATGTTGGAATCAAGCCTGTACGAATTATAGGAAAATAAATACAAAGCTTACTAAAGAAAATAAATACTATCACGCAAGCTGCTTAATCAATAATTACAGGGACAAATTCAAAAAGAATACCACAATGGGCTGTTTATGACACAGTTGTGAAGAAAGGTTGAATAAAAAAAACCTAACCTAACCTAGAGTCACGCTTACCGTCTTGTTTCCCAAATTCTTCACCCGACAGTTGAGGTAAGCAGTCTTGCCCAAAAGTGCGGTTACATTTTTGGAACCCGCAATGTCAAAGTACGGGCCGGTCCGGGGCGTGGGCCGGGGGGCGTCGGCTACCGCGGGGCCAGTCCGTATAGCGTTGTCAACCGTGCCTGCAGGGGGCGCTGTCGCCGATGCGTTCGCCGGCACCCCCTTCCCGAGTTCCCGTTGTGCTGATGATACTATGAACAAAGAGAAACATGTTAATAATTATAACGAATAAAGAAATAAAGAGTTATAGTAGAATAACTGACTGTTGTAGTCCAGGATGAAATAATTTTATTTAATTTTTTAAAATTTTTAATAAGTTGTATTTGAATTTAAAGTTACAAGGTACATTTTATGAAAATTGAATTTGGAAGCGAAATTGCAGCGCCTTACAAGTTCTTGCATACAAATTAAATTAAGTTTCATTCAGGATATTATTAAGTTTATTGTATAAGAAACGAAACCGAACATTAGACAAATTTTGTGACGTTCATTTCCGCTAATGACACGAACAGGTCTAAAACATTTACTAATGGTTCATTTTCTGTTCTCTTTTCAACGGCATTGCATGAAGGGTCCTCACAAGCCTCAACGGACAAAGGGGTATCTACGAAATGACTGACATGCGTCCCTTATTTTGCTTCCCCATTAAACGCCATATTCATAGAAGGCTTTGACATGTGAATACCACTCGAGGCTTCCGTCCCAACGCTAAGTGATTAAGAGCATTCGTATCGCTGGTGTCCTGTTTTCAGCGGTTTTGCAGTGATATTTTCTCCTATGTCATGTTTTGTGGTGTGACAAGCGGCGAGTTATATGCCTTTCAAGGGACGGTCGCGGCGTCGGTATAGACGTTTGGACGCACAGTTGTTTTTCAATGGTCCGAAACAAGGACTTGTTCTATCCAATTTAACTGTTATGGTGTTTTAAAAGTGAAATATATCAGTTTGCGAATATTTAAAACTGCACTGTCATTAAACCTCATACTTTGATGACAATTGGGATGGGACAATAGCGTTCGAAATAAGCAGAATATGCAGGATTTAGTCACAGGCAAATATACGGGTTTGTCTATACCAGGTCACTTGTAAATATAGAAGACGTAAGAAATAAAAAGATTTAACGATTCGTATACGTAAAAGTACTTTATTAAGTAGAATAGTTTTACAATGTCCAGTTTTACATACTCGCCGTATTATCGATTAACACGGTTGAATTCAGCACATTGAAATGAGTTTTCAAAATAAATTACAATTGTCAACGGTGTGTATATGGTGATACGTTCCTATCCGGCTATTATCGTTTTACAGGCCATTAATTAGCAGAGCGCACAAATTTAAAGCCAGATTGATACAGCATTTTGAATTAGATAGGTGCTATTATTAAATACGTAATTGTCGGTTGGGATGCGTAAATTCAAAATTGTGGCAAAATCACACGCGCACGCACACACACACACATATAAGTATGTGAATTTGTAATGTAGCTCATCAGCCATCTGGTGACCATTGCAGAGGTTCTGTTTAATTTGTTATCAGATAGATGTGTGTGAAAATCTCCTAAGATGTTCAAAGATTTCAAATAACTTACGATACTGTTACGCTTTTAGTACATATAAAGGTTGAAGCTACCTGAGACCTGCTGTGCTTGGCTCTGATATAAATGGAACTATTCTCATTCTCATTCTCTGGAATTCTCAATAAAGTTTCAGGCACCGGAGGACACGTTAAGTTGTTGGTTTCGGAAGCTATCATTGATTTACAGTTGATTATCTGCCTTAGAAGCTTTCAAAGATTCACCAGTCATGTACCACCACGAGTTGATTCACCACCTCGTATCATCAACTAATCAGGCCTGCAGCTTGTTGGAGCTCGTTCTTGGACTCTCATGGTTGCAGGAATACACTCATATTCAGTTAGGAACGTTATGAATACCCTCAGGTTTAGTTATGATTTACTCATCTTAGACTATAGCCAGGTTTTAATAATTTTTATTTTGTAATCTGTCTCAATGGTGACAGTACTTTTTTATTTTTCTAGTAATATATTATGCAAAGTACAAATAAACAAACAAAAATCGTTGTTCCTCAACAGCTGAGCATCGTGTTGAATAATTGATTACAGTTTTATATGACGACAGTAGACGTTACCGCAAACTAAGATATTTAAAAGTAAATATTTAATAAAATTGAATGTTTCTATTTCATTATTATGTATTATCTCAGTCTGACTGGTCACTTACAAGGTGGGCAAAAAGCACCATGTGCCAAATGTCACTCACTATCCTTAGAAAACAGAAGTGCTATTTCTATATTTATCACTGTATTCATAAAAGCGCACCGGTTTTGGAGACTTCTAATTCCACTATCAGCTATATTACATTCATAAGTGAGCATAAATTTATAAGTTATTCAGTTCGAGATACATTGTCGATAAAATGAAGTCGTGCTCTAAACTGTCGAGTGTCCGATACTCACATCGACGCCGTCGTGTGAAGATACATCGATAATACCAACTTTCACCAAAGTGCACTTAGAGATCGCTTCTTCCATTGATCATAATACATTTTACATAATTTTTTAATATATTTTTTTTTTTCAAAGGTATCTATAGAGACAAATGCGCATGCTATAATATAATAAAGTATAATTTGGCAGTCTCTTAAATTAATTGAAATTTTCCAATTCCTTTCCAACCGGTTTTGTATACATCTTTACTAAAGAATTCAGACATAACTCATGTTTTTATGCATATCATTTATATACAGTCGCAATACAAATCATTATTATTGATGCTTAATATTATTATTTCAAATCCAATTACCACGGTACTCCTATATGTTTTCTCCTACGAGACTTAATGCAATGTACAATACTGGACAAGTTTACGTTCCTGGACTTCAAGAACTTTCGTTCAAGAACTTTATTAGTATCCTCATGCGTTCAATTGCATAAACTAGCTCATTTCTAGTGACGTCAGTACACATAAATCGCTAGTCAGAAATTTAATCTAAATGTACCGTATCGATATATTCCCGGTTCGAATCAACCCCAGGAATCAGCAAACGGGTGGTGACCTTTGTGGTGGCTCGTAAGTAATAATAAATAGGGGACTTGTCAAGGTTCATGTGTCATTTCGTCCACGATGTAAGTGAGGTGGAAATACCTCAAGCAACGCTAACATTATACGGCATATACAATTTAGTTAAAGCTCTTTGTACAAATGGCCGCTATTATATAGCTTTATGATACATTTTGTTGCTATACATTTTTATTACTATGAAAGCTTATTACTACGTCGAATGAGAAGTAGAGTTTTATTTGTCAGACCTTGGAAGTTTTTTCTGTGCGCATTTATATTTTATACTCGTATCCACTTCGACTAAGTGACTCTTATATTGCGCGTATATCATTTGAATTTTGTATTATCTTTACAATACAAGGATTTAGTAATGTTACTGTTAATATCTCACTATTTATAATATTTGAAGGATATTATTGTCCATCGTCATCTAGATACAAACTTACATACGATCAATCTTGCCGAAGATCTATAAGAGTCTACTACGAAACTTGATTCGGAATACATGAGTACTTCATTGTTCTTCTTCATCTTTCTTTGTTGTTGTTCGTGTTCTGCACACTTTTCTTTCCGATTTTTTTACTTTAATGTTCACAGACGTTTCACAGATGTTTCACAGACGCAAAGATAAGGAAGTTAAGCAGGTTCTAATCTACATAATACATTTGACATACTATTCCTGGACATAGGTCTGTCCATTAACTGCGGGAGTTGTGAAGCAGACAGCACAATGCTATGCCGGTGCTTAAGGGGGGCAAAGCGGATTAGTCAAATCATCTGTCAAAGTTTTAAAACAGCGTTTTAGGCCACCGTCAAGATTTAACCATTGTTAAGGACGACAACCAGAACAGGCGGTTACTCAGCTTATTTTTGACCATCCTAGAATTTGTTTAACATCACGGATCGGGTACAAATTCCAGGCTATCTTCAGGCCAGGTCTTTGATCAACCTCAGTTACATGATAGGTACATATAAATATAAGATATACTCGTACATACGTACCTACCTACAGATTCCTTATTAATGGTAAAAGTGGAAGAAGCACGACAGGTCAAGGCACGAGTAGAGATGTTTTACACTTCAGACTAAGGGACCTGGCGTTAATATAAGTATTTATATATTGCGTACATAGTACTTAATGTACCTACAAACAAAAATATAGTCGGTAATAAAAGTTCATTAGATTTAAGTGAGTCTTAGGTACAGCTATTTAGTACATTTTTGTGGACAGTATATTACTGTATTATTTTACATAAAGCGTGTTCCAAAAAACCGCCCACACATGCGGCGCCAGCCGCCCTAGTACAATATTTGCTTTGCGTCACCGCACTCGTGCTGAGTGCTTTCAGCCGGCTACTTTATTTTTATTGAAAAAAATTAGATTAAATGTACCACGTATAAACATACGAAAATGATAAAATAACTCTCAACGATGAAATGAAAACACAATATAATTTCTGTATAATGTCTTCATATTAAAATGATAACTATATTATGTGGCGACCCGTTAGTACCTACAATAACGTCGTCCTTACGTTAACTTTACAAGTTACACCTACGCATGTTTGTAGCAAAGGTCATAGGGGTTAGTTGGCTGTAAATTTAATATTGACCACAAGCAAGCTAAAAACGAATACATTATTTATGTACCACAACACAACAGACTGTAAGGACGGCTCAGCTCTTAAAATTTCCGAGACAAAAGCCTTTCTAACGCTTATTAATAATAAATTAGTTATTAAGATTCAATATCAGTACGGTGTACAAAGAAAAGATTAAAATAATTTCATTTTCGTAAATGAATTATTACGTATTTCGAAACTGAATGGTAGAGTTTTGAATATAAACATGACAGAGCCGAGAGTAAGGTCCGCAGCGAAAGGTAAACAATATACGAGTACAATGATTACTCTGTTACATTACAACGATACCGTATACATTTTTAAGGAGAATTCAAGCACCTTTATCTAAATCGGAAGGGTAAAGTATTCAGTAATGAATAATAAATAAAATATACCTACCACGGCAAGAGTTGTCAGATTTTTGTCCAGAAAATAAGATGACATAACAGACGGTCGAGATTTCTGTAAGGACACCGAAAGAACTGTATATTGGTTCTAATATAATCATATTAATGTTTACCACCTTGTTAGTCTAGTGGTTTCATGCGCAACTGGTAAGCGGGTGGTCCTGGGTTCGATCCCCGGGTTGGGTACTATTGGGCTTTTCTAACTTGAAATATCATGCATTATCTCAATGTCTGGATTTATACCCGGCGTGTAGCAATAGGCCCACCCCCTATTCCATAAGACGTATAACGTATCAGATGAAACCTGGGAGTCCTATAATTCTCGCCTTCCATTTCGGGGAAATACTATTATTTTAGTATTCTATTTTGCTCCGCATTTTGGGCCATTTCTTTATACTTCTTTCAACTTCCAACCCATGGTTAGTATACTACAGCTAAGATTTGTGGTTAACGTTTGTGATATATAACTATTGATTCAAACACTGGGACGACATTGTTCCCAATAAAGACGAGATGTTCCCAAACATTGTCACGTTAGGAAACGGAAAAAAATTCTAAGACTGGGAAGTATTTTTGCTAACAGTAGGCTGTACGGAAACAGCGATATATTTTCAGTTTAGTACTGAAACTATGTTACATAATCGGTGCCCACCTGCGCTCGGAACATCATAAGCAAGCAAAATTTGCTGCCGTATTTTACACTTCGAAAATGAAGGTAGGCTATAAAATTCTGTACATGAACACTCTCGGAGATGCTTTTTGCAAAAAAGAAAGCTCAGCGAAAATTCAAAAATCTTTATTTAAAATATTTATGAAATGTCTTTCCAAAACAAAACGAAACTTCTAAAATGGGTTACTGTAATCATGTTTTATACATCCATATTAAAATTACCGTTTATCTCTGAAATTATTTATCTTTAGAGCTTTTATCGTTGCAGAGAAATTTATTTAAAAGCATTCAAGAATGGCACAAACGTGAATAGAAGTTATGAAAATGAATAATGCGATAGAAACTCGTGTGAGAGAGAAATTGTAGTATCGTAATCATCATTTTCATCTTAATATTTTACTGATGTAAGCTGTATTTATAGCGTATCAACTTTTTATATTACCGTTCTTTTACATAAAGAAAAAAGTTTCTTTTACATCATGTTCATAAATTCCTTTTTTGTTGTCGGGGCCTTTCATCTGGCATTATTTACAGGTGCGTGGTTGCCTCAGACTACGCAAACTTATCGGCACCTTCAAGTCGAGGTACTTCGTCTGCTTATCGGTAGAAAAAGATGCCGAAATTGTAGTTCCACATATGAAGTCGAACCATGGTTTTCTAGTATCATTCAATATTTCGTAGTTTCGGAGTAATCAAAGTGATATTAAGTGATCCTTAATATTGCTCGTAAACGAGTATCGATTTGAAACACACATAAAATTCGTGTCACAACTAAAGAGACTGCACAAAAATCAAATAAGAAAAGAAGAAAAGAAGTAAGTAAGATAGTAAGAAGTAAGAAAGTAAATAAGAAAAGAAGTATATTACTTTGATAAGCCTGAAAAAATATTGCGTGGAGATGGAACTTTTCCTGCGATCTCAAAACATCTCGACGAGTAATTCAGCAGAATACCTCTACATCGGGTTCGTTATAAACTCCCTTTGACATCTTTGTTTCTTTGATTAAGGTTTGACAGAGCTGAGTAGACGTAGAATACATTTGCATACTTTAAATGAATAAAAACAAAATAGCCTCCGGTTTTGATCTACAGACAGGAATAATTCAGGCGACCTAATATTTTAAGGCACATGCTTTTTTGCCCACCATTTATCGTTCCACTGCTGAACAAGGGTCTCCTCTGAGAATGCGAGGGTTAAGGCCACGTCTACCACGCTGCCCAAGTGCGGATATTTTTGGTAAACTCTAAGGTGAAGTTGCCTGACAATGTTTCTCCGCACTGTTATAGCAAGTGACATTTGATTTAAAACACACTTTGGGTAGAAGTGTACATCGAGAATTTAATTCTGGACCCAGGATCGATGCTAAATTTGAAGCCATTAGGTTATTACTTGTTTGACACAAACCTAATTGGACTCAATTTCGGTAGTGATACGGAGGGGAGAAAATTATTCAAGCAGTGTATTTATAATACATATTCTGTAAGTATATGTAGATAAGCTGCGTTGTTGGTCGAGCGGTTATTAACGCAACTGCCGATCGGGAGGTCTTGGGTTTAAATCGTGGGTCGGGTATTGGGTCGGGATTTTTCTAATTTAGAATTTCTAGTAAGGATTCGGAGTATGTATCTGTGCCCGGTGTATGACAAACGTAACTGGTGAAACGTGGGAGTGTACCTACTTCACTCCTCTGCCTACCCCTTCGGGGATTATGGGCGTGATGTTGCGTCACGTAACCATAACATAATAATCATAATAATGAAACAAAAGCGCAAGAGTAATAAGAAAAGCCTGGTAATTTTTTTATTTTCGCAATTCTATTGATATTCATCAGAAAATTCTTAAAAATTACAAGTTTGCTAAAATAATTGATAATCAACGCCATATTATATTTATGACAAAATTTTAAATTTCCGTTCATCTTTCATTTGCAGTAAATGCATAAATTTATGTACATTTTGCGTACACCTTTTCAGTAAAGGCTTAAAATGTGTAAAACTAATTATTTTTTTTGTTTATCCCTATGCTGTTAATATAATTAATCTTAGCAACTATTTCATACTTTTGAACCCATTGAACTATCTAAGTCATAAATTTCAAAGGCGCGTATCATATAAGAATATTTTTCCTTCAGAGGATCTCACCTCTCCAATTACCCAGTCATAAAAAACATAGCTTACTGAAACTGCCTTGAAACAATATACAGGGTTAGATAAAGCAGAATAAAATAATATCAAGGATCGGATCGCAGCAATAAAAGTGACCATTACGAAGCAAACAATATTAGGAAAAGTCGACGCCATAAATCCGGCTAATGCCCCGACAGCTATGGCGAGCCAAAATGCGAGACACATTTTGTGCCAAATATATAGTTCTACATAGATAAAAACAGCCTCTTATAGATAACTCTTCGATAACGAACAAGTTCCAACAGAGCAATTGTATTGTTGTTATAAACATAGCCTCTTTAATGGTCGCATAATTGTTTAGGAGACTCATTTTTTTTTTAAATAATAGGCGCTGGATTGTACTAATCCCAACCTTTGATCTCTTCTATATTGTCTCGCCGAGCTTGGCTTCCCGGCAACTGAGGAGTCGTCCTAACGATCAGGTCCGATTATATTCATGTTATATATTCAAAAACCATCGGAACTTAGTTTTCCTTGACCTGATATATGTATCTTTGTTCCACAACCCGTGCGCCGCGGGGATACAAGCCCTAACTTAATATACTGAACATAATTTTATATGCGAAAACCCTGCTCAGAGCTTAAACCCCCATGGGGAAGCCTTGTTTTCGTTAATGGAAAAGTGTGCCTTCATTATATTCACGGAAAATTACTCCGGACTCGTACAACTCAAACTAATATAAGTAGTCGTGTAACTAATACAGAAGTCGAATAACTAACAAAGTATTACACGAAAGCATATAGAGCATTTCGATTTCGTTAGCTCACCCAGCAAAGTTAGGCATAGCCCACTTTCGAACAATCCCAATCAAGAAAACAACTTTGCCGTCGCAAAAACTTGCAGATTGTTTTATTTCATTAAATATAACGAATTGACTAAATGCAACGTCATTTAATTCAATTATCCATATTATTGTGACGTAGAAGAGAATTGTTTTAGGTATCGTAAATCTTCAATCTTGGCATTAACGGGATTTGAAATTTTAGTCCCGCGGGATCACGGTATGTGCGGGAATGGCGTGGAGCCTTACGGTTAAATTATAGGATTATGTTTCATACCGTTTAACATACAGATTTTATATAACTATCGAGCGTTATATCATCTTATACTATTTGATAAGATTATGCTGGTTTATGAGTATCTGCCTCACCAACAGAATAATTTAATAATTTCCAATCGGTTTGAAACCAGTTTTTGAGCGGAAGATTACTGTCAATTATGTCTAATATAGTTATTAATATTGACTTTACAACTATAGTAACAAATGAAACTGTTTGCTTAATTCTCATCAGTTGAATTAATGGCAAAGTAATAGTACAATTACATTTGATCTAATTGCGAAATACCCATTTCACCATCTGCGTTTTGAAATGAGAGTTTGAGAAGTTCCATTCCTCTTCCTGACCCAAATACAAAAGCATCTTCCGAGCAAGAACATTAATATCTCTATTCCGTCCCGCTACTTAAGGAATTCATCTTTTGTGCTATCCAATTTTAACCTCAATTTGGAACAAGACGGTATTGAATTGAAAATTACGACGTTTCGCGTTCTGCGCTAGTGTGAAATGATTATTTCAGCGCTTCGGAATCAATTAATTTTGTTCGTTTTTCGTTGGTCTACGGCGTAATCTAATCTGAATATCTTGAAAGCGGAAGTATAAGGGTGTATACACATTAGCGTCTAGTCTTGATTGAAAAATGAATTTTGCGATGTTAAGTATAATCATTCATTCATCACCCGATTGATAACAGGAGGTCAGTCCGAATTGATCTTGTAAGCGCAGAAACGAATGCTGATTCAAAGTATCGAGTAAATTACTCCTTGTTCATAAATAAATTGTGTTTACTTGGTGACTAATTCACTAGAGTCAGCCACACATTTGTTGTCGGTATTAGTTGAATTAGCCTGTACTTTAAAATTCATTGAGTATTAACCAACAAATAACCTCAAATTGTGTGTATTTCTAGACATTTGACAATAATTACAAGTGCTTGTGTTCGTTGTTCAAACATTTTTCTCTAAAAAATAACGAACAATTAATTACTATAGCAATATCGCACTGTCTCGTTCAAGTTACGTTTATACTTTAGTTAATCATAAATGATTTGAGACTCTTTAGGAATGACATTATTTTTAGTATACCTGTACATGGAACCAGGAACCTCATCTCCCACAGGATAACTCAAGTTGTTTAAGTGACAATTGCCTCGCGATACATATAAGTATATCGTTGGTACTGCCCTTATATGATAATGATATCTACTATATGATAATATTTTACAGATCCGATCGTTTGATCTTTGTTTCAAGTCTAATGTTTATTTGCCGGTTACTCAGTAGGTATATGAAAAATAAAATACAAACAACGTAACATCACGCCTGTATCCCCGAAGGGGAGGGCAGAGGAGTGTATTACACTCCCACGTTTCACCAATTACGTTTAATCCCATGGAATAGGTGGTGAGCCTATTGACATACACCGGGCACAATTCCAGACTCCGAGTCACTATGAGAAATTCTAAATTAGAAAAATCTGATAGCACCCGACCCGAGGTTTGAATCCTGGCCCTTTCGATCGGCAGTCGCACTTGAAACCACTCGAACAACGAGGCAGTCAATAAATACAAATGTACAGTATAATAGTGATTGCATATAATTGATAAGTATCTAGAAATTATTTACCTACACAAATGTTATTTACGGTTATTTCCCGGGTTTCTTATAAAGTACGTATCATCAGGTAATATTTCTATCCTTAAAATACCTGTCGTTTTTTCTATATTCATTATTTTGTACATATGTATGTTTCATATGAACACGCATGGTTTCACGAACTTCACTCCTCCATCCGTTAATATTTGATTTATTTGATCAAAATTGATGAGAGTTGGTTTCTTTTCGTACCTGCATTTGTCAATGTTCGCATTATATGTATGCACATATATCCGTATATGTCATATAGCTATAAATGCTTAGTACATTTTCCTTTGGAATCCTCAATAAATGAATGAATAAATATCCACGGATTGATAAAAAGCGATGTACATAAATGCGACCGCGTTGAAAATGTTTTTTTTTTAACAGAACTAGTCCAGATTGTATACGCGGCATTGACGTAGGGTAAAAAGAGGTTATTGAGGAGTATTCGGTTACAGAGGACTTGACATACATTTCGGCAGCGCTCCGTTCCATTCATCAACCTTTTCACTCCAGTGAATACCACATTTCGATTTTGTTTTGCTTCGACCACATCGGTTAGTTACCATTAAGTCTGTATAACTCAAAAGTGTATCTCGTCCTGATCGACTGCGATAACATACGATGCCTGGAATTTATTTACTCAAAATATAAAGATGCCGATTGCTTCGTTGGTCGAGTGGTTGCAAGCGCGATTTGCCGGTAGGGAGATCCGAGGTTTAAATCCCAGGTCGGGTACTATTGGATTTTTAAAAAAGACGAACGTTTAGAATTATAATCAATGTGTATAATAAATACTCAAGAGCACACCCAATAAAAATGTGTGTTGGTAGACGGCTACTTCATCAAGTTTGTTCCTTTCCGAGACAACCTGAAATTACATTTATCAGGCCTTTAGTGACGTATATAGATAATTAGAATTTCGATCATTTTTGTTCTAATATGTGTCACTTAATAATGAACCCTTGAACCAGTCAGCTACTTTCACTATAGATGTTAAGGAAAACCTTTAAAGAATGTTGTATTGTCGAGTAGAGTTAGCCCAGCGATAGCTAAAACAGACAAGAAAATACTTGACATTTTAATTCGCTAATTTGCTTGAACCTTATTTCCCTGGCGAATGCGAATAGCGAGTTAATAAGTCTACAAGAGATATATGTAGTTAGTACGATGATACCCGCAATAGATAACCTTAAGAGGCTTACTTTCGTACTTATACATAGTACAGAAGAACATTTCGTCTGGCAATTCGCAAGCCAAATTAAGTTCACTGAACCCTTACACTGGTATTGCTACAGCTAAGTTAAATCTAGTACTATAAATATTATTACTAGCATTACTTAAGATAAAAAGAAAAATGTGTGTGATAACCTAGTAAAAAATATAATTGTATTATGAAGATTCGGAATTCACATTTAAGTAATTAACGTTATAGTACATTACACAATATGCCTAATTAAACGTAAATCTGCGCGTCGCAGTGAGCTTAACATATGTATATATACTTTTAGAAATGTTATCTCAAAACTGAGACAAATTTCGGAATTTCGCATAGAAAGAACAATGAGAACTTGATCCGGACTTTGACATATTATTTATAGAAAAAACAACGAACGTGAAAACATTTGTCAGTAACTTTTGATTCGAATTCGTTGATGAATATTTTTTCCTCGCGCGATGTTCCTCGTTCAAAGTATCTGTTACAGTGTTATAAAATTTCCCGACGTTTTAAACAGCATTCAAAATTGTTTGATGGACAGTGCTCGACAACGAAAACGATTTTCCGAATCGAAATTTCCTCCGAAATTTCTCTTTTCATAGTTAACTAGGAATAACAGAATGTTATCAAAAGAGGTTGTAAAATGAAAAAGTGTATGTAACTTTTTAAAATTCTGCACAGTTCTCCAATGCTGCGACATGTGCCACACCACTACGAACACGGTGTGAAGGAAATAACGTAGACTCGCTCTACGTGAGACGACACATAATGAATTGCCCAAGTTGAGAGTTATGGAAGCTAACTCTAAATGACATAATTTACAGAGTGGAACCGACCTCTGTGCGGTAACCATTAAGGTAAGGCTAACCGTCCCATTTAAGTCCCCTTGTATATATCCCCCACACAAAGGTGATAATATTATTTTCAAGTAAAATTCGTAATATTACGTATTATACACGTAATTAACAGATTTGATAATAGCAGTACAATGTTATAAATACATTAGAACTTCATACCAATTATATCAATATTACTCTAATTCTTAACCACTAGGCTACTGGTTAAGAATTCAGCCTCTCATTCCGGAGGTCCTGGGTTCAAATCCATGGCGCGCACCTCCTTATAAAAGTGCGTTTTAAGTTTAAATATCACTTGCTAACGGTGAAGGAAAACATCGTGAGGAAACCTGAGAATTTATAAAAAAAAAAAAATGTTTTCTGAGGTGTGTGAAGTCTGCCAACCCGCACTTGGCCAGCGTGGCAGACTATGGCCTTAACACTCTCAATATGAGAGGAGACCCATATTCCAACAGTGGAATGACAAATGGGTCGATTATTTATTATTTTTTATAATATATTCCTGGTATTTCATAAACTACTTTTATTATAAAAAAATATGAGCAGTCACGGGACGCCTGACGGATATGAAATATCGAAATTATTTTGTACAGGCCCTATGCAAGAACAGATTACGACAGAAACTAAATATGGGATAATGAAAAAATTAAATATTATGAACCTTTTCCAGAAAATGATGATAAACTATCATATAGCGTGGCGAGTCTTGCCGTGGCGACGCGTCGCCGCGGGGTTACCCACCACTATAGATGTTTCACATCAAAATTATCCAAAAAATTCCAGGAAGAAATTGAATTTCGTACAAAACATTGACAGGCAGTTGTGAATTATAAAAGTGCGTCGTAGAATCCCGGAAGCAACATCTTGCAATGCCGGCTCGCAACATTTGAAATTAGAATTCACAACTTGTTACCAATACTCCAAACTTACTTTGAACCCTATACAACACAAAAATATACTTTATCACATTGCAATAAGAACGATATATACTGTCGTGGAAATCTAAGTAAATTAGACAATAGTCATTGACGTTTGTATTCCCACGCAATTGTTCGAAATTCGATTTTAAAAGCTGAAAAGGGTTGCCATAAACATGCGTTTACCACATTTATTTCCGAAAACTTGGATTCGTCGTTTTGTGGGAAAAATGTCTGGGTACGGCCCGGTGTGAAAACATATTTTAATTAGATACATAGATTCTTTACCTTATGTCGTGTGATTTCTCGCTGTAGACGCGACGATGGCACGATATGAGATCGTAAATGTTCGTCTTAAGTTATTTATAATTATATTTAGCAATTAATACAGATATTTAAAAATTATTCTTCAAATTACTCTCACGTGAATCACTGACATTCCAAGTGTGACTGGATGAAGTAAAGCTGTTGAGATTTCTCAATTTAATGATATGATTTCCAAAGATATTTCTAACTTAGACAAAGCATTATGCTTGCTGGGTTCACATTTTAAAGCAAAAAGTAACAATTCAACTGTTACCTTCAAGCAATAGTTGTGCTGACCAGATTTTGCTACAGCAGTCAATATTTATTTATAACAGGAAATATTTATCCATATCCAATTTAATCCTCAATGATCCAAAAACAGCGACAAAACCCAGCATCAAAAGCTCAACATCTTCAAAACATACTATTTCTCATGTTACGAAAAAGCAATATATCTTTGTAAGTACATATATACGTATATATATATATATATATATATATATATAATGTCAGCCGTCCATTTACAATAACACAAACTCTCTTAACGCCCACTTTGCCATCAGATGGCAATACGTGGAGATGTCCCAAGATATTGCTATTGTCAACTCTTGTCAGTCTCGAGCCCAAATCCACGTCGCGAGCACATTGGATGCGGTGTGGAGATCGTGACCAGAATTAATCCGATTAAAGCTGCTTTGGACACGAAAGTTCCATCTCGTTCTTCAGCCATGTTATTATCATTGTATCGGCGTGTCTCACTGTCGGCGAGTGAACGATCATTAATTATTATTATTAATTAGACCAGGTTTTTAAAATATGCCAGGTTCCGTACAAAATAATTGGAGTGAACTAAGTGTCAAATATCCTTTCAGACTTGAAGTGCTTCTTTTACACTCGATCTTTCCATACTCCCTTGCGTTTGATATTTAAAAATCAAACCTAAAGGATTAATTATTACTATATCTTGTTTTCTGTACTAGCATATTAAATTTCGATTAATAAAAAGGCTTCGCTTATAGCCAAATTGGGATCATTTAGGGTGGTTTGTAAAAAAGGTATTATTATTATTAACTACATAACTTCAAATTCTATGGGGACTATAGTTACAACCTTTTTGCCCACACCTTCACTCCAATAGTATCGAAGATTTTCCATTGTCACTCGTTTTGGAATATCCTTTTTAGTACATTGATACCTATGCCAGGGATACCCCGCTCGTACATACTTCGATTACATAATATAACTCGTATAACAATTAATAGCAAGTTTATTTTGATTTCTTTATAGTACGCGTGTACGTGTGTGTGTTTGTTCATTGTCACATAACATCGCCAGCCGTTCAGCTTTAGCTATACGACAGGCGGTTCAATTAGAATTTTTCGGCGTGGGAACACCCGATAAGATTTATCTGCATTTGATAGTTGTGAAGGTGGAATTCTGTGAGTAACACTGATAAATTACTATATACCCACACTTCACGCCCCACAAAATAATATATGAACGAAAAGACCATTGCGTGGAATGAAGCACCTCGTCTTATTAGATCATCGAGACAGGTAAGGGGTAAACAGAGTGCAGAGTGCTAAATATCTCTAACCTTACAGATATGATCTACATTTTCGTCTTTCGTCACTTTTTTAAACGCACGCGTTTCTGCATCTGTCAGTATCTTATGTTACTATTAAATGTTTCAAAAGTATGCACATGATTATATATGTACGGGATGAACTCACGTACGTTTTTCAGGATGGGCCGACTAATTTCGGACCTGTACGAGGTCCTTCATCATGACCCCACGCCGTTCGCAGCGAGGTCGTGGCCAGAAACAGTGTCATGTTATTGTTTAAAAAAGCAGGTACTTGTACACATTTAGTTATTTAGTATTCTGGTTACTATAATATAGAATCCATGGTAATACAATTATATCTTGGAACATCACACACAGCCATTGGATCCCAAAGTAAGCATAGTCTGTGGTAACTAGACAGCTGACATAAACAAGTAGATACTTTTACATCCAGATACAGAACAAATACTTGTTCTCATCATATAAAATCAAATCAAATTAACCTGTGGACCAATGGAACAATCAAATATGTGTGTTTCATGTACCTAATGTTATGTTGTATGTAATTTTAGTAAGCCTCGTATTAGTTCTAGTCTTAGCTAATATTATGTAACAAACGATATATTGGAAAACATTGAGGGGGAGAAAGGTATCAAAACAAAAACCTAAGATTCTCGTCGTAAGATTCTTTTCAGTTGATGGCCTTTTGCAAGTAAATAGTAGTTTTAAAAAATAACTATATTAAATTTAGATTTCGGTAAGGGATATTTAAGGTATAATTTCAACAACAAATCCATAATTTTATATTTATAATAGGCGATTTAATATGCAAAATATCTGATCGAACAGTTGCACAAACGGCAACACAAAGCCCGGAAAGTGGCAACATTGAGCTGTTGCGTATGAACTGGGAGCATCCCACGACCTCACGACCCGCGCTCTCACACCTCCATGCCGCTCTGGTACCTTCTGCCTGTACTTTATAATATATAATAATACAAGTTATTATTCCTCCCGTCTGTCTGTGCCCTGTTAAATTACACATGAAATTTATTGCCCATTAGTAAAACGGTTTCGTAACTATTCTGGTTAACAAAATAATTATTGATTATTAGATGTATAAACGTTACCCTGGGTATACTGTGGTGCGGGAAAGAGTAATAAATGTATGTTGACTTAATATCAGTATTCCATGTTGATAATTGGGTAAACTTACTGATATTCCTGTTCTATGTATTTAATTGCTTTTTGAGAATGAATGGGCGAGCAAGTACAACTGTTAAACTAAAGTTTTGTACTAGGAGTACATCAACAAAAACAAAAGTAATAATTCAGGCAAAGCAGGCCTTTAAGAGACGGGTTACTACCAACGAAATAATGTAACAGCCAACATTGAATTTCGAACACATTTCAAATTTCGAACGGCCGAAAACATTCCATGCTCGATTCTCACGATCATTAGCGTAGATTCGGTCTAAAGCTGGCCATTCATTAACTGTTTACTTGGAATACGCATTATTACTTTTTTTTGTTTAAGAAAACGACAAACAAACGACAGAAATAAGCTTTTATGCTTATTTTACGTTAAAGCTTAAGAGGAGATTTGTTGAGATTGAGATTTGTTGAGAGGAACTTGTTGATCATTATGTGAAGATGGAGGTAGATTTTTTTTCAAGATTTCGCATTCTAGTTTTTACGTACCAAGAGATTGTTGCGAAGAATAGTAAAGATGCAAGTATGGTTTCAAATGAAACAAAAAATGTTTTCAAAAGATTCATTGCACTTATAAATAGTATCATACATTTTTTTTATTTTCACATACTGAATTCAATTTTTTTACACTTCTGAAAGTTTAAGACCTGGTCACAAAAAAAGTTTCACTTTAATAATATCCACGAATATATTATTCGCCACGCTAGACACCATTCGGGGTTGGAAGAATATTATAATTATGTATTTCCGAATACCTCAATCCTTACTTACGAAAATGTGTTTCATGAGGAGGACTTTTGTCGATTTCAAATCGTCATGTGAATACGCAGCTTTATGGACTGTTTTCACTGTAACAAGCTTCGAAATGGCAATTATGAATGCGTGATGTACTGTGGGGCCCGTAATGTACACACTATCGTTTAAATCCGTGCATTCGATTGTGAATCTATCGTGTTACGTAGGTACTTGCATTGCTCAATGTTCTCATCTAACGTTCGATGTTTCCCGCTGAAAATTTGAATTTAGAACGTTCGGTTGTTGTGTTAAGTTTATCTAAGTGCAGCTTTTGACTTTCTTGTTAGAAATCAATCATTTAGGAAAGTTTTCCTGCTTCAATTTTGAATTCAGATCGTTCTTTTGTTGTCTTTTGTCGAGTTGTGTGAAAAGACGTTAATTAAGAACAGTGATCTTCGAAATGTTTTCTTAATAAATCCTTATAAATGTGCTTTTTAAAAAGAGGGACCGCGAACAGGGGCAGCGAAAGTTCAAGATAGACGAACCCGCGTGTTCTGAAGGGAATTTATCAGTTTCGCGCAAAAGGTGTGTAATTTTTTCCTTTATCCATATATAAACCGTCAACAATTTACAACATCTGCATCGCCTCTCTTTTTAGCGCGATACAAATGAGCGTGTCGGACATATCTTCATTCGTATGGTATAACTATACGAGTACGCAGCTGCCGCTGTTTCAAATGGCGCGCTAGGCCGAGACGGGAGATGAGCAGATAGTTTTGTGAGAAAGAGACAGGTATATCGTACATTTGGCGAAAGGTGTTGCGAACAGCTGAGCAGTTGTAAATAAACTGTTCTATTCAATGTTTATGTATTCCCGGTAGAGTTATTACATGTCCAGTACGCATTTATCGTTAATTTTAAATGAATTTTACTTTCAAAGTGGCTTCTTTAATGAGTATTTTAAAGAAAAATGTACTTTTTCTTTATTTTTGTTTTCGATTGAAAAATGAGGGCCATTAAAGTCCTGTAACGCTTTAATACTTATTTCAATTGAGCACGGCTTTCACTCTGAAACTATTGAAGGTCTAAATTAACATATTCGAACAAACTGCTCCAGTGTATACCATCAACAGTATGACGGCAGCCATGACGAAAATAGACAGAAATAAAAATTAAACATTATGGTTCAATAACGAAAAAGTTAAATGAACTGAAGGAACTGCCTAACCCGTAAGGGGCCTGACGTGATAATTATGATAACGGTAATAATGATATATACATTCAGGGCTATGGAAACTTAGAATCGACATACCTATATTACGAACTAACTTTTAAATTCATTTTATCAACTATAAACCCACATGTTGTATCGCTGTCTCACTCGCACTCGTTCCTAGATCGAACAGCTGTTTTAAAAGACCAAACGGGATCTCAAATTAGATCTTTTTCAGTCCTTTGTAAAAGTTATAGTACGAATAAAAGTATTGAAGCGAATAGTGGCTTAAAGCTGTCACTAGACTGACTGCTGTCTTCCTGTTATTACATAAACTCAAAAGATTTAGCTAAAAATTCATCACATCGTAGAATTCGAATGATTAAAAAACATTCAAAAATAAGCGAATCCCTCCAATCAGTCTAATAACAACTTACTACATTATTAAAATTAACGCATTTTCAAAACACGTTTTAGGATATTATTTATATATATACACACACCTATATTGATATGTATTTTAGTACTATTGTTATTTCCTTTTTAAAAAAAAAATCTATGACCTTACCACATCAACTACGCTCTTCTGCAAATCGTATCTATTCATGACTCTCTCTCACTCTCACACACATCTAAACCCTATTATCATCGTCAGCTGCTCAAAACCGTTCTCCCATCTCATGACAGCCACTAAACAGCTGTTTCCATTTTTTTCCCCCAATCGACCTTCCCGAGGCTGTATCTATGATACCCGGCCGGCAGAGACAAAAAAAATTAATACGCGAACTCTTGGCGTTTGTTAAGTCGCTTGAAAAGGTGTGTGTTGACTGTGTGCGAGAGTACAGACGGATTTTGGCCCTTAGTTCGTACATGTCCTGTTTCGTGCCCTTTAGTAGTATTAAAAAAACTAAAGTGAGAAGTTCCATGTTGATCGTTAAGATACCACTCACGTCATCTTTAGAATGTAACATCACGAGTGTACTTCCCCGTAGGCAGAGGAGTTTAGTAATTCTACTTTTCACAAATAAAAATCCCACCATCTAATAGATGGTGAGTCTTTGCCATACATCAGGCACAGATCCAGACTGCGGGCCGCTACTGGTAATTCTGAGAGAAACTCAGTAATACCTTGCCCGACACAGGCATCGAACCGAGGAGACCAAGCTCAGCTCGCATTTGCAACCACTAAACCAACGAAGCAGTATGAATGATAATAAAATAATAACAATCAACTCTTTTATCATTCCACTGTTGGAATATGGGTCTCTTCTCATATTGTGAGGGTTAGAAGTGTAATACTTTCGCGATTAGCCTATAATGTCTTACAAAACGTCAAGGGCTCATCGCTAGTCAGCTTGAAATCTATACTTTGAAGCACCAACCAGCAATAGCCAATCACGTTTGTCACGACCGCGACGACCACTATGGGCCACGATGCACACCGGATGTCCATTGTTCCCGGAACCACAGAGTTTCGTGCGGATCTCCTCGTGATTGGTTTGATCGTGACAGCTGATAATAATAATGAATATTTAAAAGACGCTTTACACATATCGATCATTTGCGACTAGAGTGATATCTTAAAACCACTATCTTTCAGAAAATGGTGAAAAATTCAAAAAATGAAAATGGTGAAAATTTCAGAAAAATTCAGATGGTCTGAAATCGTAATTATTCTATGACTATTACTACGAGTATATTAAGTATAAGACTTTAGACTGAGTATATTAAGTATAAGAGTTTAGATTATTCTATGATAAGTATATAATTATTATAATAGTCATAGAATAATTATGATTTTAAACTTTCTGAAAAATAGTGTTTTTGACATATTACACTCTAGTCGCAGATGAGCTATATATACGATATACGAGAAATCTGATTTTGCTCTTAAACAGCACAATATAAGACTAGCTGGTGATCATTATCAATAATGTAGAAAGTAAATTCTTCATACTTATAATATACAATAGATATTAGTCATACACGTTATAGAAGAATGTCCTTCATATAAAATAAAGTTACATAATCAGAGATCTCATAAATCAGCTTACGTGTATGAAGAGAATGATGAACGATGAATCAGATTAAGTTTGGCACTTAATACTCTCTGCCTATACCGTACGAGATCCTGCCATGACGCTACAATAATAATAATAAACTAGAAGAAAATATTTACACAGCAATAAAGTACCACGAGATCACTAACAATAAATGAGCTAAGCCAAAACATCTGTTGCCCAAATGTTAGTCTATTGTCTCTGATATGATTGTTTTCGTCTAATGCGATCCTTGCTTTGTCTGTGGACGTTTTCTATTGTCCTTGGCATAATATTTACATACCCCAATACTTAATGTCGAAAGAAACTTAAATAAGCCAAGCTGCCCTCGTCAACCAGGTGCACGGCGACATTATAAAGATTAGAAGTAGTTATATTTAGAGTATATACGTAATAATGTCCAGCTGACTAATAATTGGCAGGCAAGGTGTTCCCTTTAAATTATTATTTAGAAAACACGAGTACCAGGTGCACATAAAGCTGTACGTAACTTCTTAGAGACATCTAATACGACTGGTTGCATACAAGTTTCGGTGTATATCAAATTCGCTGTTCTCTTTAACAAAAATAAATAATTAATTCTCAAACTGGCAATGTGTTCTTTATTTTCATAATCTGTGAGCTGTTACAATTTCAAATTCGTAAATCTAGCGCCCTTGAAAAAAAGACTTTTTTTATTGAACATGTACACCTACAGCTTGAAATAAGCGGCGAGGAAAAACAATTAAATTTTTTTTTTGTGAAATGTTAGAAAATCAACCTCCAGCGTTTCCAACTGACACATATTATATATTATGGTGATACTGACCCAATTGAAACTACTTTAATGATTAACAAGCAGTTGTCGACGTTTCGTGAATCGACCGGCAGATGTTACGTTTTAAATCTATGTCCTACATGTTCAAGCATAATTAAAAATTAAAAAAACTAAAAAACACGCTTTTATTGCTAATCAACCTAAAAACTAGAAAATAATTTTAAAGACAAAGAGTTCA
>DWME01001998.1:0-22416 GCA_018244795.1 Parelbella ahira ahira | reverse complement strand
CTTCATTGACAGCACAATGGTAGACAGGACAAAAAAAAATTGGACAGTCTGTTTTAATAAAAGTAAAAAGAAACAATGTAGAATTGCGTTTCATCACACCGTGTGTCTTAGTTTAATGTGACATGTACCTACGCGTATAAATCTTCATAACATTGAACATATTTAACGTATTGCGACTTGCGAGATCGTAAACGTCCAATTTAGCAAACAGTGATGGAGCGTTAGCCGTAGATGCCGGTAAATGTATTATTTTTCGATTCTACCCGGTCTTTACCTTTCCAGTTCAAATAATGTGTGTTTTTCTTCTGTTGATTAGAATCATTGGTCATTGATCTGATCATTGATTTGATCGTTGTCGAACATCAGCATGACGTTCGACAAAGATCATTACATTTTTTTCTGTCATTTCACATGTTATTATGCTCTTTCGATGTCTCTTTATTTATTCAAAGTTAATGGTCAGTTCTTCAAATCTCTTTGTCCTTAGCTGTCCAAGTCTCTCGTGTAAAGAAATAGAAAATAATGTCATCAAATCGTCGGTCATGCCTGTCGTCACGCCTAGCGAATGTCAAGTGAATAACAAGCGAGTGCAATTGAGCCAACGGCACGCTAATTACGCTCGAAGGGCTCCTGATTAGACCAGTGCACTGGTGTTTACCGGTTCGCGTTCATGCACGCGTAACATGTATTTTGTGCAATCTAATGTTAAACTGTTACTTCACATGACGTATTTCATAGACGTACAGTCGTACAGGCATCACGCGTGACAATTAATTTGAAATACCTGCGAATACCATACCAATATATCGATACGAATCATATCGATAAAAATTGATAACATCACTAAAGGAGTTATTTGTTTTAATTCAATGTACCGTACGTCGAGCAAGTTTTGCAATGACAAATTGACAATTCTTTTTAAATAATGTCTTTTAATCTTACTAAATTTTCTTGAAGGTTTTCGTGTTTACTTTTTAAAATAATAATTACGTAACTTATGTTAATTGTACTTTTACAATATTATATTGTTAATATTATTTTGAAAGATTATTATAGATATTACGTTACATTATTATAATTATGATAAATAATTCATTTTAAACATTTTATTGAATATAATTTAATCAAATAAGGTAAATAGGATTAAAGTTTGACAGCTTAGATTTTTATCACAAATTGAAATGGGTAAATATTAAGTTGATAATTTCATCGCTTAACGCTATAAACAATCTCCACCCATCACTAGTAGTTTAAATTTAGAATGTAGTGATAGACGTCCGGCGCGTCCGTCTGACGATCTAATTCGGAGTCGTATGAAAATTGTGTCTTGTTGTCCACTTGGCGTTCGTGTCAAACGACATTGATCTTTACAATACGTTATGAATACTTTATGTAACAGGACATCTCTCTATATCTCTTAGTACTTCTTTTTGTATTGTATATTAGTAGTATTTTTTTTCTATATGTCAAAGAGAAAGTATTTAAAAATGTTAAATAGGAGTTTAATATTAAATTACTTTGACAAGTCCGTAACGGTTCTAAAATTCCGAACATTCGTTTTTCAAATTGTGTGAAAAATAGTAGCTCTCAGAAGTATATAGGCTTGTTGTAATTTAGCAATTTAGAATATTTGCAGACAAAGATATAAATTTATAGGCGTAAATATAAAGTTATAATCAGCTATATAAGGTGACATTTAAATTTGACAGTTAGTCTTCTACATAATATATTGCGATAACTGATTTTATCAGTCACAGGTTACATTTAATTTCAGCTACAGCTTCTTGCTGAAAATTTGAAAACGAATGAAAAAGTCTCTCCAATGTTTCTTGTTCAATAATTATGAAATGTTTCTTGCAACCAGGTCGAGACCTTGAACTTTTAAAATGTATACGGTTCGATATCGACGCCAACGAATGAATAATGTAAGAAATTCGGTCTCGTTCATGACTAGTAACATGATTCGTTGAATATGACGTGTACCTTTAATTATAATGTACTTTAACACGAAGTCATTTTAAGAACTTAATTTTATAAAGACTTGTAGATTAGTCTAGAGCTTTCTAGCTGATCATTGTAACATCACGCCTGTAGTCCCCTAAGGGGTAGGCAGAAAAGTGTAGAACGCTCCCACGTTTCACTAGTTACGTTTTAGTCCCAAGGAATGGAACCCAGGACCTCCTGATCGGCAGTCGCGCTTGCAACCGCTCGACCAACGAGGCAGTCAATCATTGTCTTTAACGTATAAGGTGATAGCTGAAGAACACAAACCAGTAGTAGCTAGTTAAGTATTATACCTACGTAGACCGTCGCTGCTGAAAACCAATAGAGGCGCATAAATTGAATCAAACGCATCGGTAGCCGCCGGTAAGAACCAATGGAGGAACGCACATAAATCAAATGAAAGCCTGCACCGACGTTATTCGATCCGGAAACAAACGGACGCACGGGATGACACAAGAACCGATTCAAACGAGTTATCCTTCGGTGACCGCGCGCGAATCCGCCCGAGCTATTTATATATCAGACAGCTCGCTCGCTCGCCTACGAAATTAGGGGCGTAATGAGTAATGACACATCACATTTTATGTCACAATAATACTTCCAGTTGGTGAGCGCGTGTTAAAGCCATTGAACATAGAATATTATGTTTTTTACGCTTATTAATCGTATGATACATATTTGGAATTGTTACAAACTTTTTCGTCCATTCACTGTCAATTAATTATAATTGTACTGTATTCAGAGAAGCCACAGACTATATTTTATGGTTACGAAATGAAATAAAACATTTGTAATAATAATCGTACTTTAAAGGCATCTCACATTTTGCCAACCGATCCCAAAATATGCAGGCTAAAATAAACGTACAACTATTAATATACTGCATACATTTTTTAAGTACGTAGGTACTTTTTGGAGAATTTTACATCCAAACAAGGAATACTCGTGCTCAACACACAAATATTGGATTTGGAAATCTACACCGCAACTCTCGTTTCAGCTCCCACCAAATCAACATTTCGCTCTCTTTTCTCTTCAAGATCTCTTATAACACAGCTGCCTCTCTTTTTCATGTGTGACAGTAACTTCATAACAGTGGCTGACAGCTCCCCTTGGTGCTAGTGATATCAGACGATGCAACTAAATAAGAGACCGACTTTCGAGTAACTATCTGATAAAACAGGGTTAGCATTATTTTTCCAAGCTCACCATACTTTCGATATACATGTTTTGGACTTGTTATTACATTTTTATGTCGACTCTTACACTCCTTACGTGGTAACCAGAGGACCGAGTGCCTCTGTCGTTATAGAACTTATTGTACTCTCATACACGCAGGCGGGTCTCAGAGACTTCTGACTCCGCCTGCTTGATATTAGCGTCGCCTTTAATAATTCACGTTTTAAACTCTAATTTATTGATATATTATACAAACTGATTTGAATAGTCGTATTCCTAAAGTTCTATTCGATGTTAATTGTTGAACGGCTGAGGTACACATGTGGCTGTTGCCTACTCTTCCGCTTCAGTGTTTATTAAAAACACGTTTCGTTCTTTATTCGCAGTTAATCCTTGATAAAACCAATAACTGTGCTTCATATTGTATTTGAATATATTGTATTGTATTTTAAGTAGTACTTGTTGATCAAACTCAATTACGTATATCATCTGGATACGCTCATGTTTAGCAGTATTTAGACGATAGCAATTGCAGTATATTCTAAAATGGACGGAGACTTAACAAAATATCTCAAACCCTTTAGTGCTCACTTTACCCTTATTTCATAAATTATGTCGAATTTTATTAAACTTTGCAATTATGAATAAAACATGTTGCTATGGGATTTGTATACATTGTTACGCTATTATTCCAGCTGTAATACTGGTTACGTCATGTTGTCATGTGATTGTAATCCAAGTAGTTTATATCCATAGACAATCAAATGGTATAATGACAAATGAATAATATAAAGAAATGCTATAAAAACAAAATTAATAAAATCATCCAATCAAATTTGTTTCTAACCCTAAAAAACACTTGCTCGAAGAACAGTAATAATTGTTAGATTCGCTGTAAAATGTCGCTAACGTCGCCCGAAAGTGGCGCGAACCAGCTCGAACGGGTGCCGTGTGCATCTCTCGCTGCCAGCACTTGGCACTCTCGATTTTCTTCGAGATGTTGTCATGTAAGTTCGCTGACAATATGAATTTGCAGTCAGATGATTTCATTAATGCGTTGAGCTTCAGCTTTTGCGATCAGTTGTTTCATATTTTTAATATTATATGTTTAAAACACTGTTTATAAACACCTGTATATAAAATAAAACATCGGGTTTTCTTGTCTATGATTTTAATAATTTTTTTTTCCGTACTTGCCATATTATAATAAAATCCTTTTTTTCATTGAGTCCTAATATACAAGTTTTCCGCACGGTACATACGTGATACAATAAAGAAAATTTGAAACCAAAGTATTAAGTATAATATGTTCAGATTACTGAATTTTCTTACAGCAAAATTTAAAATGTTTTAAACAAAAATAATCAAATACTTTTTATCAGATTGTCGAATATTGATACTTAAGAGAGGCTATAAATTGATCTTTTTCATAAGAGAGTCAAGGGTTAAATTTTTACAAGGTTTAAATTTATACATGGAAGGAAAGTAAATTTGGCAATGGCAATAATACAAAAACAAATGTACCTCGATATAAGAATTGTATGCCGAACGCATTGGAAATCGTTGAGGCCGCTTCTGGAGGCAAAAATTGTTCATTTAAAATGTCCTTGTAAGGCATGGTTCCTAAAACAACGTTATTGACGATTTGATTTAAAAGAGTCAATATCATAGTCCAGTACAAATGAACGGATTTTTTTATATAACGAATATTGTAATATCCTTAACATGTAAACTTTTGCTACACAAACGATTCTGAACAGTTTGGCGATACCAACACAAATACATGCAGATAAGCGAATTAGCGAACCGGAACACGGCGGTGGTTATCACCTTCACTTTTAGCAACAACGTACTAAACTGCCAGATAACAGGGACACTATTTTTGAACAGCACAGTACAGTTGCAAGCGTGCATTGTGTAGTTGATTCAAAAGCGTACGGAGGCCGTGTTGAAATTGTCAATGATAAGAATTTTATTGTTTACACAATAACATATGCGTGATTACGTGGAGAAATCCCTCGCACTGTATTATTGTCTAAGGTCGCGCCCATTGCTAACGCCCAGACTCTATTAATGTGGTGTATAGTGATGCAATGCGGCGGTCGGCGACGATAAAACCAATATCACGGTTTAAACCGGTCCGCGTTTATTATTAATAAATTAGAACTAATACTCAATTGGCCAAAAGTGCATGCAGCGATCATTGTATCCGGTTGAATGCCGATTTATTTAGCTCTTTAACCGGAGTTATTTAGTGCCATCGGCTGAAAATAACTAGTTACCTTCAGATTATTACGCGACCGAGTTCTATATGATTTATGTTATCGAGCGTAATACCCGTATTTGGTTGTTCGTATTGCCGGCCAATATCGATAAAAACATTAACAAACTTTTCCTTCACTATGAAGTGACGTAGCGCGATGCACCACCGCTAGCCGGCCGCGGCTCCCGCAAACCGATTCCAACCGGTTTCGATCCGATCGAGGAGAGCGCTTCACTCGCAACCAATCAGACGCCATTCCGGCCAGTCGTTTTTGTTTCGCCGTTTGTCACGTTTGTCGCTTGAGCGTTATCAATTGTTTTCGGTTTGGTGATCCTAATTTGTGCTGACAAATCGAGATATTCGCGTCCGAACCGGTGTTATCCCGCTGCTGTAACCTGTGATTTGGTAGACGGTTCATTGCTATTCATAAATTGATGCGCGGCTCACGTGAATGATGTTGGATAAGTG
The DNA here is from genome assembly GCA_018244795.1 of Parelbella ahira ahira. Classification (NCBI taxonomy): domain Eukaryota; kingdom Metazoa; phylum Arthropoda; class Insecta; order Lepidoptera; family Hesperiidae; genus Parelbella; species Parelbella ahira. The sequence goes on along the minus strand of DWME01001998.1, from coordinate 16,502 downwards.
AATGTGTATACCGTTGCAGTCTTCAGTTCGTTGTTGTATTAGTGCGTTTGCGTGCAGACCAATGGTTGTAGTGGTTGTCCGCGGCTCAGCTATGGTGGTTGGGGGTGCTCTGGCGTATCGCGTGCTTTCCGGGGCGTTTCTCTTCTTCAATTTGGAAAGACAAGACTACAGCTGACTACGATTATGCTCGTTCTCGAGCAGAGATTGAGCGGGCGGCACTTGGGACGAGGGATTATACTCAAGGCTCGCCTGGTGCACGGTGTGGAAGCTAACGGCTGGCGAATGAAGTTCTCGCTTCTGAAGGCCGAGGTGGAAGTGCAAGCCGACCCGGAAACGTACATGGTGATCGCGAGGAGACTACGGGCGGCGAACGTACACGTCAAGCCATATCGGTCCCGATCGATGTAATTATATCTATTTCACTTATTTCCAGAACTTTCTTATTTTCCAATGGAAAATTTGGAACACGTTTGAAATATTTGATGAACCATGATCAAACATAATATCGAATTTTAATATTTTATGAGAAAACGGTCAAAGGCTATCGATTACTTTTAAACATAAGATTAGTTAATATATACTGGATTTCCTCTACTACACATGTTTTAAAACTTTATTCAAGGATTTCTAAATATTTACATTAATCATATCTAGGGACATCGCCACACATAACTATCTGATCCCAAAGTAAGCCTCAAGAAAGCTTGTGTTATTGTAAGCAGACAGCCATTTACATACTTTTTACACCTGGACATAAAAACAAATATCTCAGCATACAAATGTTTATTCTTAGTGGATATAGAAGCAACCACCCCTGGTTCGGCCAGGTTTCCTAGCCACAGGGTCAATAGACTAGTCTAACTTCCTATCACTTGCCACAGACATGATAGACAAGTACAGATACAATATTACAGAACATTTTGTTTGATTTGCTGCTATGGTGTCTCATTAATATGTAGGGGGTGGATTAGTTGCCCTTGGCACATAAAGAAAACACCATGAAGTCGACCAAGTACTAAGGAAGCTAGGTGCTAATTATATTCTTTATTTAGCGATCAGACTGCCCTTTTGTGTACCTTTGAAAATTTGTACTGTTGCTGTTGTATTGTCATGGTGTACAATAAAGAATATTTGTATTGTATTGTATCATAAAATACTGTGATGTAACTTACATTTATCCTTCTTTTCAACACTACACACTCAAAGACCTTTCCTATGTCAACAAATTATAAACTTATTCAGCACACATTTATAATACTTGATGATTATTTATTGTTTATCATATAAACAAGTAACATATGTGTAATATAAAGTTACGATTGTGATATTACAACTGTAGCCCATTTACTTACAATGTGTTACACTAGGAGACGCTTAGGAGACTACTTAAGAATTATTGATGCATGATTAGATAAGCAAATGAACAGGGTGATAGTATTTTAATTGCATTATTCAAGGTGTATGTGCATTCAATTTTTTACCATGTTTTAAAGGATTTTATAGCTTAAATAATATTGTCACACTAGGTTCCCCACTGGACAGGCAGTGAGCACCTAGTTCCAAATATTCTATCCTTACTGACCTGATGTGCTTCTACTACATGTATTTTCTTCATACACACTTGATTCAAAAGTAATGAATAGTGGTATTTTCTAAAATTGAACATTTGATCCGCAAAGTGAATCTATGAATAAATATTTTATAAAATTTGTGAACCAAATGAAGAATATAAAACAGACAGCGGTTTTGTTTTTATTTTGATTACTTTTTACATAGTAACATTATACTTAACTGTTCTTGTATGACAGTTCTATTATTTATGGAATGTCAAACTGTAATCTTTAACAATATTTTATAAACATGTTGAAAAATTCAATCACTTGCCATTTGTCTCTCGGCACACAACACCACTGTTCTGATGGGATATTATTACAATTTGAATCACATTAAAATTAATTTAGGTAACTAAGTATAACTTGACGCTAGAGGTAGCAGTATATTCCTGGGTGAATCTTGTAGCCTTTTCATCACCAACCCAAGTTACCTGCCAGTAACATATCTCATGAGTTTTAAGCCATCCGTATATCAAGTTACCTGCCCAGTAGTATGAGAACGATAGTTGTTAACAGTTATGATTTGCCTATATTGACATTATTTTCTTTTGTTACAGTTTGACGCCAAAGATTGTTACAAGCCCCATATTGGTCAACAAGCCAGTGTTATCTCAGCCTGGTTAGTCTTGAGTGTTTGTTATTTTAGTATTAGTTGGTGTCAATGCTTTTTAATGAAGTGTTCTACTTTAAGTACTTCTACATTCTAATGAAACATTTAAATTACACATTTTGCACAAAATATCGATGTTATGTTAGTTAAAACATTGGGTGCGTTTCAGAAAGTATGACATCAAAACCGTTAAAATAATAAATATCTATTTTTAGTGTACCTACTAGTAAAAATCGTAACGTATTCCATAAAAATAACACTTCACGCATCAAATGTCTCCCGCAATCGTTTTGAATACTCGTTTACGGAAAGAAAGTAGTTTTTTTAATATATCAATTAAACAACGTATTGTGTAGATTGTAACGTGGTAGGGTAGATTAATGACTGTTACATAGATTAGTGTTACATTGTAAAATAGATTAATGTTACATTGTAACGTAATGTTACACACTCTATTTGAAAGACCGCTTTAACGATGTACGACGGCCTATAGTCAAAACCATATATGTAATATTAGCATTGTACAACGATTTTATTACTTGGAAAATGTATTGTGTGAGTACCCACGATATGCTTGTGCAAACAGACGATAAAGTTACAGTGTCGCCAATTACAAAATCAAATTCTACAATAAACCTACTAACCTAACTAATTTTATGAAACAAAGCGATTTCTTAAGTTTTATTTCCTTTTTTTTTTCAGCCATACTTTCTTCGTCCAACCAGATGAAGCCTTTGTATTGTGAAGAGTAAGTGTCGTGTTCTATATTAGATACATTTTAGGACTTTATTTATGCTTTAATAATGGAAAATTCATAATAGATTATGTAGGTAGAATATACAAATTGAGTTTGTCTGTGTGCAGTGGGGGCGACGTCAAGGTGGGCATCCCGCCGTGCCACTCTCCCGGCGCTATTCTGCCGGACCTGCCGCAACCAGCCGAAGAACCAGACATGGTACGCTCATAAGTTAAACCACTTTATTACTTTTACTTGCCGACTAGGAGTTTGCAATATGTGGTATAAGGTCCACCATAGACCAAAGGATGCTCTTTCCATATCTGCGCTAAACAATATTGCACTGGCCTGGTGTGGTTGATGACCACAAATGTTGAGCCAGCATTTATGGTTTCGATCCTCATACTGTACATCTGTTTGATGAGCTTGCTTAGGAACATATAAGTTTTGCATCTGGGTATAAAATCATCTGTGTAAGTATATATTTGGAAATTTATGTAGTTACATATTTTATTAGTTTTTGGCAATCATAGCGCAATCACCGTCTAGGTATTAGATATTCCATTCAACTTTACGGTCATTGTCATCCAAGTTTGGAATATCTTATATAAAACTATACCGGATACTCAGACAGTGTAAGGCACACCACTAGCTGTATATATGTAGTATTGTTTTCTTTTTATAAGTTTTTAGCAAACATAAGTTTTAAGCAAACATTATTAATTAAAGAAAAAAATAATTGATTCATTTGTCATTCATTTTTACTGATTCAGTCACAGATTAATCATTCAAAATATCAGTTAACAGTAAATGTAGCTAATTTAACTTATGAATGTTTTCCGCAGAACAATGGCCTGTCCAAAGAGGCTTCAGCATCAGAGACCCAGGTGTGGCTGTCGCAACAGCGCTTTGGCCAGCACGCCGCTACCTTTACCAACTTCTCCGGAGCGGATCTGCTGAGGTATGCATACTTTTTTCAACACAATATACTCCATATTTAAGTGTATAGGTCATTACATTTACATTCCTCTATACACACAGCTAAAAAATGCCTTGTCCAAACTGCATGTTTCTAATTAAATATGTATTGCTCTGTTATACTCGATAGTAGTGGACCAGTAGGATTTTTAAAATTTTAAATGTAATATTTTATTTATATTTACACGTTTTTGTGACAGATTGTCTCGCGACGACATCATCCAGATATGCGGCCTCGCCGATGGGATTCGCCTATACAACGCTCTGCACGCCAAGTGAGTTGTAGTCACTCGTATGTAACAATTGTATGTAGTTAACATGTGTAGATATGATGTGTAACGAGTAACGGCGTGCGCCGGTCCGCAGACGCATCGAGCCGCGGCTGACGCTGTACGTGCGCGGGGCGGGGCGCGCGGGCGGCGGGGCGGGGCGCGCGGGGGGCGCGGGGGCGCACTGCGCGCTCTACCTGCACGCGGCGCGCGCGCCCGAGCTGCGCGCCCGCCTCGCGCCGCTCGCCGCGCTGCACGGCGCCAGCCTCAAGGTCACTCCGCACTCACGCATTACTCCTCACCTGTACTACATTCGATTCCTCACAAAACAACTCATCACTTCAACGTATTGATTTATAGAATCCGCTCATTAGCCTTCAAATTTTATACAAGTCAATATTTTCAAATTTCTCCATTGTCATTAAACAGAAAGGTCGTTTGGTATTTTAATAATAATATGTACCATAAGCTAAATATGTAAAAAGATTTAGTTTTTAAATGTGCTTTATCAACTGGCAATGAAGGGATTGAGTTATTCGTATAAGGTTCTCGTCTTATACATATTAAAAGAATTGACTATATAATGAATACTACAATTATAATACATTGTTTACAGGATTGCGATACAATAGTGGTGTCCGGACCCAATGGCGCGCGTGTGTACCTCACCGATGACGTGGTGCGCCACCTGCCGGACAACTCCACCTACACCCTGGAGCGGATCGAGGACAACGTACTGCTGCTCAGCCCCACAGGAAACTGACAGTAGCTGAACACCCACTGTGGACTCTGATTGGAAATTCAATAATCTGGTAAACACCTTGGCCATAAACAATGGATGGTTCGAGCCTTGGTTGGAATGTACGAGAACAAGTCTCAAGAGCCCATAGGGCCCTGCTTAGGGTCGACAGTCATCAAAACATCACTAAAATGGGCAGGATGCTGACTCAAGGTGACTGTCATGAATATCTGCTGTAAACCCAGCCTGGATGTTGCATTATAAACTATTAGAAGTCAGGATCTTGTTGGAATATAACATACTGGCCTTTGAGTTTGAACTGACTTGCTACAACAGGCTGTCTCATGGACTCCATTGAGACAGCATTGGCTGTATGTTTTATGATATAATTATATAGAGAGGTTGAGTTTTCATTTTATTTTTATTATTTTATTGAACATTAAAAATAGCCACCTCATTGCAAACTGGGCAAAGCCCATTCTGTAGTCACCAGATGACTGATGAACTTACATTTAATTGGTACGGATGGATTTTTTTTTAATGTCAATTTGACCTTTTGTCTTTGATCAATTTGGTGTAATTCATCTTTCAGTGTGATAAAATTACAGTATCTAGTGAGAAGCATATAAATACATGTTTACAGAAAGCCATATAGATGTCAGATTGATTTTATGGTATCCCAGCATGATAGTCAAATAAATCTCTTGTTATATAATAATTTATAAAAATTGCAATGATACGGTTATCATTGATGTTTGACCGCCAGTGCATAGTAAAGCTGATCATTTTATTGCTTCACATATCACTGAGCAGTAATTTGCTAGCAACAGTATGGTGATGTGTGTACACACCCTAACTATCTATGTGTAGAGCACAATCCTCACATCAAGAGATGAGAGAGTTGTGTCATAATACCGTAAACAGCCTGCTTTTATATCACCTGACACACTGTACTCTATGTCATTATTCCACATGCTATAATCAATGCTGTTGATTCCAACGTGATACACTGGCAGAATGTCCTTTATTCCTGGATTTGTAATACTTATATATTTTTACAGTAATGACAGTTGAAACATTATAAATAGTTTATTTATAGTTGAGAAACAGGGGCCATCTTAGTTTAAATATCTACCAAACTAATACTTCGTATCACTTATTGTGTTTTTAATACATAGAACTTTATTATTGTTAGTAATATATTTTATTATTAACTATTGTTTGGGTATACTGTAATAATATTAGATTATAGTTAATTGGATGAGACATAAATATCAATGAGGAAGGCCTAGCTAACCAACATTGGTATAATAGCTATCAATATAATGACAGAAATATTTTTGTCTTTTAATAGAAGTTATATTTACATCTGATATAATATTCTAACTCCTAATGAACATTGAGCATTCAGCTCTTAATCCTTTAAGGATATTTTGAAGGAAAGCACAGCTTTATTTGACTGCATAGCAAATCTGTTGATACTTGTTGTTACTTCATGTCAACAAAAATAAGGAGGAGAGATGGGCATCTCTCATCTAACCTCCTTATTTTATACAAATTCATCATATTTGTGAAACATCTCACTGATGAATCTTCATGATGCATTGACCACTCATTGACATCTTTGGTGGTCATCATACTAAGTGCTAGTGAAGTTTAAAATCGGATTCTTTCTGGTATTGTAGTTAAATTTATTACTGAATGGACTTGTATCAAAAAACCTCAGGAAGGAGGCAAAGACGAGATAGAAAAATGTCCATATTGTAGATAAATGCAGGACGGCCAGCGGGTGTTGAGTGTTTCCTGCCAGCCATAGACACTTGCATCCTACCTCCATAAAGGATGCTATTTGCACACCTAGACTTTTAACAAAACAAAATCCTATGGCATTTTTGGAATCTTAAAATATGCTCTTTAACATCTCATGTCACACAGCTTTACTTTTTTTTTTAATATTTTTCCGAGCTTTTCATATTATAAATCTCAGAGTCAAAAATAGAAAATGATCCCCACACATCATCAGAAAAGTTTGTATGTGGTAGGTTTAATTTTTCTTTCTGTTTTGTAAACATTTTTGATATGTGTTAACATAAGATATGTAATGCAAAGTTGTATGAAATTCGATGTGCCTTATAAGTCTATTGTCGTTGTTAGATATTAAATATATTTTAATATTGCTATATTAATGTATATGTACTAATAGTGTCGTGATAAATATAAGGATTATTATCCATAGTAAAGAAATAAATAAGGAGATATACAAAGAAAATGATATTAATGTTTAATACGTTGGACCAATCACAAGCGCCATTTAAGTGACCAATTGTAAATCTCTTTTGTACAATCCGTCCGCGTTTACTTGACACCTGGATGATGACGTCACACTGACTTGTTTTTACAGTGCGGACCGAAACCGATTATCAGATGATGCAGTAGATTTTAAAAGACTAGACATTATTATAATTGTATTGAAATTAATAAATTATAATATGTATTAACAATCGAAATAAGTACATATTATAACATACAGGTGGCAAGTTATCGTACATGGTTGTATAACTCGCAGAATTCAATTGGGCACCTCGCTGTAATGATGTAATAGCGAGGTACTGACGCATGTGAGGCTAAAGCAGTAGGTATACTGCTATACGGAGTCAGGTGGAGGGAGGGGGGGTGCATTCCTTGCACGTGCCCAGTAGTTGATTTTTTAAGTTTTAATGTTGTGTAGTAGCCGGCTTTATCATTTGAGCTATGTGACAACCCATAAAAGGCGAAATAATGGTTTGCTGATCTATTGAGTGTTGGCATTTCGTTATTCTGTTCCCATTGCACGTTGTCATGCGTTGTCTATGAAAAGACTATGGATTGTCTATTGTACGTTTTTTTTTATTAATCTGTTTGATAAGAAAATGTTAATAAAGTATAGGAGAACTCATATTAGTATAAAGAAAACTAATATAAAGTTTACACCTCACAAGGCTTCCAGGTGGTTATATGTAAGGGCTATATTGTATGGTCACCACAGCCATATTATATGGTGGTGTAGTGTTTTTTTTATAATGGTTCTATTAACCATAACTATGGTAGAACCTCAGCCCACATACAAGTAATACCCATTAATAAATGCATTACGACTACACATATTTAAAATATATTTTCATTTCCATGCTATAATATTATTCCAACATGCTAATACATATGTATATCCTTTGTTAGTGTAAGTTATTAATTAATTTTATTATTATTATTATTATTTAGTGTGTACGGTATTTGATACGCCATTATTTTGTGCAATTTTAAGTTTAAAATGTCATTGCGATGACGTATTGTTTTTTTTCATTAGTTTTAAACGATTCATGTTAGGTTTTTGCAAAATTCTTCATACCATATAACTTTTAAATTGTCTATATTTCAGTAGTAGAGTAGTTTCAGTAGCCTTTTTTTTTCTTTTACATGGATAGAGATGGTATAGATTTTCTTTGAATTGTTCATTTTAACTACGTAAGCACATGTTTTTGTGATTGTGTCTTCAATGATGTAACAACAACACCCCCCGAGCGCGTTGCATTACGGAGTATTCAAATAAATGCGATATTTTGTAACATTTTATACCGATAATGTAGTAATGTCGAGGTAAGTGTTGCATCGAGTAGATAAATGATGTATTTGTGTAGTCAATAAATAAATAAATAAAGTGACATTGGTGTGTATTTTTTAAACCCGAAAATTGTAATGTTGTCAGTACATAAAGGTAATTAATTAACTATAAGTGCGATTCGTAACATCACGCCTGTTATCCCCGAAGGGGAAGGCAGAGGAGTGTAGTACACGCCCTCGTTCCACCAGTTGCGTTCAAAGTCCCATGTAATAGATGGTGAGCCTGTTGCCATACACCGGCCATAATTTCAGATTCCGTGTCATAACTAGAAATTCAAAATTAGAAAAATCCAATAGTACCTGACTTGGGATTTGAACCCAGAACCTCCCGATTAACTCTACCAACGAGGTAGTCAATTTTTTTTTAACATTAGCGCGATTAAATACTCGATATTTCAATTATATATAAATAGATTTTTAAGACTTGTTGTTTTTTCATACTTATCTTGATTTTTTTTATTTGTGTCCGTCACGATCGTGCTTTGGAAGAGATTGTTGTGGTGTATTGACTATTGGACCGCTATTGCCCGTTACAAACGCGACTTAAAGTCCGAAGAAGCGAGGTGGGTACCGAGTCACACGTTCACGAAACGCGCTGCTATATCGCTGCGCAGTCACTGAGCGGCCTCACGCTCCGATCTGACAACGGCGCAGATAAGTGCTTCGATCGTGGATAACACTGAAGATACTTATAAATTATTTAAATGATTCATGATATCAATAAAAATACCTACATATTAAATACGAAAGGAACTTCGTTTTCCGGCATTGTGGATTATTAATTAGTGTTGCCTGACACAAGTATTTGGACTGGCAGCCTTTTGATATAAAACACTTCTGCCAATATTTCTTCTATAACTAACCGAAATAAAACCTGAAGTATTACATAGCACTGACTGATTTAATACAAACAATATAACCTTTTTCATTTCGATGTCATAATTTGAAAGAACATGGACGTATTTTGCTTGGTTATCAAAACCAATTTCTACAATATTTTAACACAGGAAATTCTAGCACCTTCGTTACTAAGTACGTAAGCGTGTAGTATGTATCTAAGCATATTGATTTAAGACTCCTATAAATCATCAAATTAAATCACAGGCTAGCGCTAGTTCATAGCGCATACAGGTCGGCAACATTTGTCTATCTCTACGCGAGAAAATTCTGTCAATGTCCACCACACCAGTGTTGCCGTTTCATTACTCACATTTGAGCGCCAATGATAGTTAGCGTTGGTTAATTTTACAAATGGTTTGTGGTCGTGCCTGGCACACGGCATTGCTTGGCAGTTCTTAATTTCCAACATTTGTACAACTTAAGCCTACTAGCATATTGTTTCATAAGTTATTAATAATTATAAATATCTTGAAGTATCCCCACATGGTAATTTAATTACGAAGTAGGCAGATCCTGCCCTGTAGTAACCAAATCGCTGAAAAAATAACTATATAATACATATAATTATACTTAGTAGGTACACTCATCGCACAAATATTTGTTCAGGGTGGGATAGGAACGCATTCAGCTTCACTAACCACTTCACGGGCCGTTCAAATGTTTCTACAAACAGTATATTTTGTTGTACCTACTTATACCTATAATAATAGCTTGAGGAATCTGATTTACAGCGATTAGTAAGAATCTGGCTCATAAAAAGACGATCACGTAATAATTTATCAACAATAATCGGCCGGAGATACGATAAGGTCGATAAAATTTATGGAGGCAAGCCAGTCGATGTCCGAGCACAGATTTCGCGAGCTATTTTGGGATACAATTATAAGGTAATTAATTAATTATATTATTGTTATACAACATCGAACATTCCAAGCAAATAGATATCGGAAGACGAGATCTTGATGTGAAATGATAGTGCCGATAAGGTTTTTGAACAGTGTCGTTGTTTTTGAAAATATTTTAAAGTGCTTATTGTTGTTGATCCTACTGTGCTCAGACACCAAGCGTTTTGCAATAAAGAGACTAAATGTGCTATCTGAATGGTGCATAGCAAATTTTATTGTGATATTTGAGTTTTTCAGTAATACTTTTAGTTATTATTGTTAATATATCGTCACGTCGTTGCAAGGTAGGTAGATAGCACCGAACTCCAAAATATCTTTATATCTGATGTGCCTATTCCAAATTCAAAACTCTCTTCATACCTTTGAAAATACTTACTCTATGTCTAAAACTTACTTAATATTTTTGTTACATGTATACTTATCGACACAGATACATATATCACTGGCCTTCGGCTTGCTAAGTTATAGTCATTAAGGATGTAAGTACGTTTGCAACGGAGACAGCAATCTAAGTATAATTAATATGTTATTGGTGTAGGACAATTCCTAAACCAATGTCCTGTGGTCAATACCGCAGAGGAAAGTTTACAATAAATATTTATATTAGACACAGCTTAGGTATTTATAATGAAATCCTGAAAACAATCCGTAAAAATTTTACCCAATCATGGGCTGGTTGGGCTCACCAGTCCCGCGAAACCGGAACAAAACAATAACTCACACCAAGCGCGTGCTTGTATGTTGCACTCCTCAAATAGAAACATCCTAAATGAACAACGAAAACCATGCATGTTAACAGACTATATAACCAGAGACGTATTATTTGACTATGGCCGGTACAGCAGGCGCGAGTCTATCGCATAACCAGTAGGCACAGATCATATTAAAACATCCTTATACTATTTACTCCCATGTATGTGCATTGACAAGTCTATCTACCCAATAGGGATAAGTACGTTTTTATCTATTACAGGTACCTACTTACTTTTAACTTCATCACGTTTAGAACATCCTCACTTTGATTCATTATTACAAACGTCTAAAACGTTTTTGGACGAATCTACCGAAGACACACTTAGGTATTAGCATTATTATTAGTACCACTTAATTATTAGTATCTACTAATTTGAAGGTTTCTTATGTAATGGTCTTTGCTGCCATTAGCTAACACCTTATTACTAGCTTTTATGATGTAATTAGTGAAACGTGCGAGTACCTACCTAATACACTATTCTGCCTACACCTTTGAAGAAAATACAAATGTGATGATATACATTCATTTGTTCTCCTTTTTATTACAGCGAAGATTATGCGTTTCTTATCATGCACAAAGGGACAAGACGAAGACCAGGATCGATCCAAACAAATAGATAGGGACATCAAACTGTGGATTAGGTCTTATAATGATGTAAGTTTTCTCCACTTAAAGTTAAAAAGATGCTGAGACTCGTCCTTAATTTGCATAAAACCAGAACGCAATAAATACAATTCATTCGAGAAAGGACCCATTTTTTCCCCACACACGGTAACTTCAGCCCAAAGTTGACTTAAAAGAGCTGGTGTTATGGTAAGCAGACGACTGATATAGGTACATTAGCAGAATTATACAGATATATTTTATATACCCAAATACAAAACTAATACTTTTATTTATAACACTAATATTTATCTAGAATCAAAACCGCGACTCTCTTCTCAGCAGCCAGGCCCTTACAACGGAGTAAACGAGCCAGTCAAATGAAACCTTTCATATATCTTTCGACAGGCAGTCAAGTTGCTGCTATTGGGAACCGGAGAGAGCGGGAAAACAACGATTATAAAGCAAATGAAGATTTTACATGTCCAAGGTTTCACGGCCAGGTACGTACGGAATACTACTTATGCTTATGCTTCAGAATATATAAGTAGATATAATATTAGGTAACTTATTTGACAGTGAACGAGCAGAAAAGATTCATCACATCCGACACAACACACACGAAGCAATTTACAGCATACTAGCGAACATGTCAGCGCTGAACATCGATCTGAGGGCCCCGCGGCTGGACAGCTGTCGGCGGCGCGTGCTCGAATACGGCGCGGACGGACCCGCTGCGTTCACGGAGGTCGGACTGAAGTTCTCATATTTGAGTTAATTTATCGAGCAGTTGTATTTTAATTTAATTTAATATAATGATTTCACGATTATTCAATCGATTAGGTTAAATTACGATATAATTAAATTTTGGTATAGAATGACTTTGTATTCTGAAAAAAGACACGCTATTTGAAATAGGTACTTCTTTTAATGCAACCATTGAGAATGTCAATTACGGAATAAGGTACAGTGTAGTAAATTTTTATGCGACAAAAAATCATTAGGACAATTAAAAAAGCATTTGAACCTGTTCTTACAATTACAGGAATACTTCGACGATGTAAGACTCCTCTGGCGAGATCCAGGCGTCAGAGAGTGCTTTAAGCGGGCCAATGAGTACCAGCTGCTGGACAGTGCTGAATAGTAAGATTATTGACATAAAACATAACGTAACATCGCGCTTGTAATCCCCGAAAAAGTAGGCATAAGAATGGTGTACATATCACGTAATTGGTGAATTACGTTTACGCCCCACTATGGAATAGGGGGTGAGCCTACTGCCTTACACTAGGCACACATCCTATCTCTGAGTCACTACTAACAACTTCATGTGGGAACAGCCCAATAATACCCGACTCTGACATCACATCATACATACTCTCAATATATCGGCTTAGGTTTATTCATTATGTTTCATAACGTACATGTTTTTGCATTTTTCAGTTTTCTCGATAGAATAGATCTTATAGGCAAATCGGATTATTTGCCATCAGATGCCGACATACTCAGGTGCCGCCAACAGACGTCGGGTGTTCAGAAAATTGAGTTCAAAGTCAAGGTAACAGTCGTTTTGATGTTTACCGACACGATATTTATATTGAAGTAATAGACTGGCCTCTTGGTTAGTGAAACTGACTTATGAACCGGTGGGTTCGAGTACCACCCAGGACAAATATTTGTTTGTTGAGTTTAAGTATTTATTTTGTGTTAGTGTCTAAAAATTAAAGTATCTAAGCTAGCGATTTATGGATTTTCAAGTAATAGTTTATTTCCTGTAAACAACGACAAAAATGCCATATATAGGTAGTATTGTTGCATAGGCAATCGATTTTGCTATAACATAAGTGATTTTCTAACCTACCTATGGCTTTCTCAAAGTACCCCCTAATAACTGAATATTTTTTTTTATTATTATATCATCACGTCATGTACCTTCCTGAGTAGGCACAGAGCACCGACCGCCAAATATCTCTATTCTTATATCTTAACAGACGCTACCTTTCAAGTTCAAAATTGAAAGTGTGGGTAGAGACAGAAAAACGAATTATGGTTTTAGATCCCGAAATCAATGCACGGCGGTATCCAAGAGTTCTGGATGTTTGATGTCGGTGGACAGCGGGGAGAGAGGAAGAAGTGGATACAGGTAAATTGTATGTTACAAAATATGTAGGTATATGCTTGAGGTCTTAACCCTTCCCGTTCTGAGAGAACCGTCTCCAACAGTGGAATGATAACATTATACTGTTTATCTAAGTGGAAAGTGGACGAGGAAAGCCGAAGAAACTCAGTGGGTTGCCTGTGCCACTGTGCGCAGGTGTCCAGCAGTAGACCGACGTCGACAGATGATGATCATGATCATCATTGTCATCTATCTTATTTCTGTAATGAAATGTTGTTTCCATCTAAGTCCATTATATTTATTAAGTTCTTCGGTTCTGAATACTTAAATCCACCTGTCCAGGTGTTCGAAGGCATCCACGCAATATGGTTCCTAGTGGCGTGCAGCGATTTCGACCAGACCTTGCGCGAAGACCACACTCAGAACCGCTTGAAGGAGGCGCTGATGCTGTTCAGCGACGTGTGGCAGAGCAGGTACACATGGCTACATGGACCTATGTTCATTATTTCTATTGTTTATATAGAATCTGGTGTACAATGCAAATGTTTTTTTATATTTTTATTCGCGTATGTAGAAAGCGATATTTGTAAAATAAGCACTGCACGTCTGCAAGCATAGAGATAACTGGTAGTCGGTGCTCTCTGTCTACCCTGTAAGGTACATGACGTGGTAATATGATAATTATTTTTATTATTTACAACAAAGGGCAGATTTAGGGCACATTATCGACCGTTAGTCAATTTAAATTTGGCGTAGGCACATGATCCACTTAATTTTTAAAATTATACAGAATATTACATCATGGATTGTAGTACCATAACAATATACAAACATACGGAAGTAACATAATAATTTATCAATAGAATATATGTAGTAGTAGGTACCTAGTTGGTAGGGACTTTTCATGTCCTAAATCTTTAAAACAGACCCATATCATAAGCCATATTTTGCCGGCTGTTCAAACCCAGGTTTCTGCTGACCGCGGGGCTGATCGTGTTCCTGAACAAGCAGGACCTGCTGGCCAGCAAGGTGGCGGCGGGCCGCAGCATCGCGGCCTACTTCCCGCAGTACCGACAGTACGACGTCGCGGGCGACGAGTACACGAGGACTAAACTCTTCATACGCAGCTTATTTGCTGTAAGTATTGTCAAATAAAGTGTCTACGTGCCCTATTCATTTTGATTTTTTATTAATACCGACCGAACTAATTACTTTTTGATTAATGCTGATCGAACTAACTGTACTCATATTAATATAATTCCCGTATGAACTGACCTGTTGGGTTCTATTCTCACTCGGGGCAAATATTTCTGTAATTAACAGGAGGATTTGTTGTGTCTGGCTGCAAAAAGTATACACAGTTTGTCAACTGTGTCCTCGGGTTTACTTTAAACTCATGTTAGTAACACTCCCATTCCTGTAGTCCTACGATCAAGAAGTTCTTGATAACTAATGTAACATCACGCCTGTAAATTAACAACTTGTTAATAACAGCTAATACTGACTGACACTACGAGTACAATGCCTAATCTGTTGAAGGTCAGTTGAAAAACTTAGATCAGAACTGAAGAGGATGACTGTAGCTAGCCATGGCCATTCTGGCCACTTATAACTGCCCCTACCCTCTTGAATTGGTAATACCCGTCCCCAGGACGTGACGACCCGCAAGCGCGAGGGGCGCAGCGTGTCGCTGGCGGCGGAGCGCTTCGTGCTGGCGGAGGGCAGCCGCCCGCGGGAGTGCTACTTCCACTTCACCACGGCCACCGATACCGACAACGTGCGCACCGTGTTCCGCGACGTGCACCAGATGATCCTCACGCACATCCTCACCAACATCGGCTTCTACTGACTGCACGCCAGCGCTAACTCTACTTACCTTGTCTTATTCTTAATAAAAAATTATCCAGAATCTTGTGTATTTATATAACATAACAACGTTACGTCTATGTCTCCCTGAAGGGGTAGACAGAGAAGTTTAATACAAATTTCTATGTTTCATCAGTTCTTTTATACGTCTCATGTAATATGGAGTGTGCATATTACTATACACCGGGCACAAAATCGAATTCAAAACTTATAGGTATTTGAAATTTCAAATTAGAAACGAACCCGGGAATATGAATATCATTACAACAAGTCCCTTACAGGCTAAACAGAGAAACATGAATGCCAAATAATATCCAAGCTGACTCATAGCGTGTTTAATGCCAAAATACCTATGTAGCTCGGTTCCTTTATTTCCTGATTGTTTCAAAAGACGTATTATTTCTGTCCGCGTGTGGGCAATCAAAAGAGATCTCATGACACGTGAGCTTACCGATTATGTTCAGATTACATCATATCAGAAATTTGAGAAAATGATCATTGATCGTTCTTACGTATTTGTTACGTGTACAACGCCACCCATTATCAAATAACAACGTAACATCACGCCTGTAATCCCCGAAGGGGTAAGCAGAGAAGTAGTACACGCCCGCGTTTCACCAGTTACGTTTATGTCCAATGGAATAGGTGGTGAGCCTACTGCCACACACCGGGCACAGATCCAGACTCCGAGTCACTACTAGAAATTCTAAATTAGAAAAATCCAATAGTACCCAACCCGGGATTTGAACCCAG
>DWME01001997.1:0-22416 GCA_018244795.1 Parelbella ahira ahira | reverse complement strand
TATATGTATGTATATGTACATACATATGTATATATAAGAAGATAAGCGGGGCAGACAGACCCATTAGGGGGTCTTTGAAGCAAAGTAAAGGCTAATTAAAATAATAATCCAGATGAATATTACAAGTAATTCTGTCTGTCAGTCTGTCTGCCTGTAACGCTTTCACGTCAAACCAAATGAATAAATTTCGTTGAAATTTAGTATAGAGATAGCTTAAACTCTTGAAAAGATATTATGTATTGTTTTTCAGCCAATTTATCAGTTATGTTAAAAGTAGATACTATTTTAACGGGAATGACTTGCGACGGTGGCAGGGGAGGTCAAAACGTAATTACCCATCATAATGAAATAATATGAAAATTAAACGAAAAGAATAATAAAATTTGACAAACAAATTAAAAAAGTTTTGATACTGTAATCACGAAAAACATCAGTTGTTAAATGTGTTACGTGCGTCCCCCGAAGAAGGCGGGTAATGCCATTTTGAAAATGTTTGTTTGTATACATTAACTGCACTTGACACATTTCTGTCTCATTCTCTCTTTGGTTGCTGGCTAGCGCCACAAATTTCCAGGGGGCTCGTTCTAGTGCTAAAAATGCCCAGTAACCATTTTCCATCTTCTACCCGTCTGTTCAACGGTATTGACCTTAAATAATTTTTAATTATCTAGTAGGTACTCAGTGTACTTAAGCCTACTTAAGGCCTGTTTAATTATAAAATGTAATTATACCCTAAGAAATTATTCAAAAGCTTAATTTAGCACATTGGAAAGAAATAACATAACCGGTTAAGTACCTACTTAATTAGATACTAAACTCCTAATTCATTCAATCTCCTAATCTTTTTAATTTATTTAAAGCACGACTTAAACTGTAATTAGTAAGAAATAGGAAAACACAACATTTAATCATATCAAATGCAAGTTCCGGCAAACAGCAGAAAATTTAATGTCTGTCATGTAACTTGAGTTAAGGGGAAGTTTACCTTATTTGATAAAATTTAAGGGTTAAGCAAATGTCTTTAAACAGCAAATGTTCTCAATGCATTTAAGTGATACATGTGCATTGGAACGTTGAATACGAATTGAATAAACCAGTGAATAGTTACTTCTGTTCGACAAAAGCAAATCCAATTAGATTTATTTGTATTGAACTTATTGGTAGGGTTGCCAGTACTCCGACTTACATTTACATATCTGGCGCTTGAAGTCTTTTTTGTATGAACAGAAAGACGGCTCGTTAAAATAATACAATGAAAAATTTTTAAGACCTTCCAACTGTTCCACTTTTAGATACATACTGGCAGAACGAAAAGATTTAGGCCATTTATTCTCCCATTTTTTAGATATTCAATGCAACTTTTAGAAATGCAAGGATATACTTTTAGATAAGCAGGTTTCTATCTATTATGAAAAAATACACATCACTTTGCAAAGGAAGCGCCAGGATTGAAACCTCTAGCCTCCGCAGTGAAACATCGATTATAAAACAATCAGAAAGTCATTGTTAATCTTTTGTCGGTCTTGAAGACAGTTTAGAATTATCATAAAAAAAACTCGTTGTCAATAATGTCGCTACAAGTAGCATAAATGGTTCATATTAAATTTATTTAAATTTTGCAATGCGACAACCCTATGCAAACTGTCAATTTGCACAGTTAACCGAGTGTGCATGACTGAACCATGGTTTCCAATATGAGATTCGGAACAGCAGTTTTCTTTAAACTGAAACATCATTGGATATAGAACATCTTCATTCCATCGTGTTTTATGTCATACATATATAAATATACCTATATTTTATATTGTACACAGTTAGAGGAAGGTATCCTCGAAGAGATAGGCTGAGCAATGTTTTACTTCCTCTCCCGCGTTTCGTCAATTACGCACACGTTCCACTATGGAATAGGGAGTAAACTTATTTGTAAACCCTGGGCACAAATCCAGACTCCAAACCACTACTAGCAATTTCAAGTTAGAAAATCAATAGTACCCGAACTACGGATCAAACCCAGTACCTCTCGATCAGCAGTCGCGCTTACAACCATTCGACCAACGAGGAAATCTTCTTCAGCTGTTTGTTAATTGATTCTGCCAAATAAAAGCCCAGTCGAATATTGAAATATTTCAAAATGTATCATGCAACGCTATTTGGTTAACTAATTTTGGTTTGCGTCTGACTGGAAATGGCTCGGCTCGGATATTTCGGTTTGGTTATTATTCATAAAACCGCGATCCATACGAGTATCGTATTTTTATGATGTAAACGTAGCAATATGAACATCGTTTCTGTAAAAGTCTAGAAGCACGTTTAAGCATTACGTATTTATGGCATTGTTTTTTTTTTATTTCGTTAACGCTGAATCCATGGCCAGTACGTCCCAAATGCCACTATAATTAAAAAAATGAATATCCAATACTTCATAAGCTTTTAAATATTCTAAACAATCTTATGGCATAGAAGTCACATGGTCTGTACAATTTCATTTTAAGGTTGTACAACCACGAGTGTGGGGGGCCTACATGAAAGTTTTAATTCGCATTTTTATATAGCTACATACATATATTTGTACATGATCAGTCATCTCTGCTCCGTTGTCTATTCCCATTTCCGGCACTGGCAGTTGTGTATGGCACTCTGCTAATAAAACTAGAGTAACTTGATAAAAGAGTATTTTAATTCGTATTTAGCAATGCAAAATAAGTATAGAAACAACGCTCAACTCAAATAATGTGTTAGGTATAACTTTAGTATAGGTACTCATAAAATCTCTTGAAACTTTCGAGGGGATGTTATAAAATATTGTAAGCGGACAGAAATCCTAATTAAATGCTCGTACTCTGGTTATTAGAGGGTTTAATTAACATCAGCTCTCTAATCCGACGATAGACGAACAATTTACCTAAAACTTGACCCTCCGTAGGTACTTTTAGTCTATCAGTGTTCAAATTAATACTGTTAATTTTTCTAACAGTTTACAAATGTTAATAATAATAATACAATTTTATTTGTCCGCTTTGTTCAATTTTATTCTTCAATTAATTAGGCTTAAAATTGATAAAACCATTGCATATAAAATTTCGAGCTCCTATAGCTGGATAGCTACTTGTCAGTCACCACGCCTTTGACCAAGGGGTATTCCTTGAATTTTAAAAAACAAGGATGCTTCATGTCTCTTATATTTTGCGACCGTAAACTTGTAGACTACATTTTTACACCTTAACACAAGAGTGAATTCAGATATTGATCTGAAAGCTTAGTGAAGCATAGTTCTCACGGCGGTATTTTCGAAAGCTTAACTGTATGATTCACTTAGGGATTAATCAAACTGAGAATGGAGAAATCACAAAAAATAGTTTGTACACTTTTTGCTGGTAACTTTCTAACGGAACAGTTCGTTAGATATAGCACAATACTACCACATGGGAAATATCGATTCTTTGAATATCAAATTCTAAATTAAGTTGAAATTCTGAAACTATTTCATATAAACCTTTCAATCTAATGATATTTCATTGAATTTGTTTAATGGTAATTCATATGAATGTATAACTGAATAAACAAGATCTTTTCAACAAAAATAACATGCTTAAAAATATAATAATTTCCTTTCTTTAATTTTAAGCCTGTGTTACTCAAGTACGCAATGCTATCGTAAACATGATCAAACGTCCAATTCTAATCAAGGATATTATTATGAGAGTTGGGGTCCTGGAGATTTTTTTGTCCGGATTTTGGGAATTCGCATTCCTTTCAAGCAGAATCTATATATGCCTATATATATGAGTAAAACCAGCATCAGAGGATACAATTTGCTGTTATGCACTGCATTAATGCAAAATATATATTAGGACTCACCCCAACTTACCATTATCTTTTATTATTATCAGCTTGTCCACTGCTGGACCTAGGTCTCCCCTGAGTGGTTTTTGTCCATAATCGCTACGCTGTACATTCGCGTTGGGAATCTTCGTGCAAATAAAAGCCAAGAATGTAAGGAATATAACTTTATTTTCAGTACGGTAACATCTTAGGTTACCATATGACTTACGTAACATTAAGTTACTCGAATATATCAATATCGATATTGTAAGTAATTGTTACTGTATTTTTGTATAATACATTTTAAATGATAAATAATAAGTTACTAAATTCGTCTAAAACATCATATCGCTAGTCAATTATAGAATCCCCTCTAACTATGTGAGAACTTAAAATTAAATCTTACACTTAACTACACTCGCGTGCAAGGAAATCGACTCACTTTTCAAGCGCGCATTCATAACCGCTGCATTTGAAAATGCAGATGTATTTTTGTTACAAAATTATTGTTTATTAAAGCTGTTATTACTTAGTTTTTAAACGCCACTGTTATCATGGAAATCTGTAAGGTAGTTACTTTTTTAAAAACAATCTTAGCCAAAGTGCAGGATAAAAGGAAATTCTACCAAATATATAAATGTTTGTATGGTGACTAGTAAAGCCTACGGATCATTAGGGTTTGTTTTAAGGCAGTCGATAAAACTTTATGGACTAAACCGAATGTACTACAATACGCAGCGTTACGACAAATGTTAACATTTTTGAAGAGGTTCTGGAAATACGATATTCTTTATATACAATAGGAATGTCTCAAAAGTTACAAATGAACCCAATCTAAAATCCTCTGTATGACAAATCAGCGTAATACCACTTATGCCAAATGGAACGTCATAATACTTAAACTAACTTAAATGTACATAAAACTAAATATTGTCTAGTAACTTAAATTAATCAAACTTATCACAATTAAATGATAGCAGATCATAAAAGGAAGGAATTTAAAATTAATGACAAGTTTAACTTTAGTGACATATGTTTAAGATCAGCATACAATAATCAAAACCCTTACGTGATACGTGTCTTAAAGACAAGTATCAGTGTCAGAGAACCCCAAGAGCATCGGTTTGAACGATAAATTTTGTTATTATAGAACATTTTTTTAAACTGTACAATACGTAACCCGAACAGGAACCCGTTCTTAAACGGTGACCATAAGTCGTTGAGTCTTGTAACTCGAAATATGTCGAGATATTCATTGCTCGTTCTGGAGTGAACTCATTTTATATATTGTCGTGTCCAATAAAAATTATATGCATCTAACCCATTTCATCTTTACTTATGTACATGGCATCCACGAACCCTCCCCTAACTACTCTTGTACCATTTAAGCAGTCGCCCAGACATATTTATGATGGAACACAATTTATGACACAATTCCCACATTCTACGATCTAAGTATATGACAAGCTGTTAGTACAATAATTATCTGAGGTCTAGTTCAGAATGTCGAATTGGATCCTACCAGTAATTCAATCGATGGATAGTTTATTCGCTCTGTTCAATATTAATTTCAAATCATTAAATGTGACCACTCACAATAAAATTCAATTCAATGTAAATGATTTCAGAACCTAGGTTAAATTCTAAAATCAATGAGATTCCAAAATTTACAAATATAGACGAAATTTTCTTTACAATTTAAGTACGATATATTCATGAAAATGATTGTTCAGAAAGGAAAAAATATCAAAAACGAATATTTTGTGAAACATACCTCTCCATTCCAATTAGGAGTGCCGCCATCGGGCTTATATTTTTTCACAAAGCAATCTCTGACACATTGTTAAAAATATAATTAGAAAATAAGCTTTTTACTTTTGTGCTCATACAATTCCCTTTGACGTACATATAACTTACACGATCAACCATAAATAATAAACTTACATGAAACAGAAAATGAGAAAAATATCCAGCTGATCTGAGCGAGAAATCAGTCCAGTTTCAGTTCAAAAATTACATGTCATACACATGTCTTTGAGTGGACAAAAAATGACCCTAACAGAACATGGGCCCTTAAAAAAGCACGAACTAAGAATTGTAAGATTAAATACGTCACTGCTAAAGAACAGAAAATAAAAATCTAAATCCTTATTAAGAAAGCAGCACTAGAAGCGAAATTTATCAATCAATTATTAACTACACTACATTATACTGAATTAGACCTGCAGTGACTTACATTAAAGTAAGAAAGATTAGTTAACGACTTAACGAGCAAATTTGATCAGATATATGCGTTCTTTTCTCACACACCCATTCACACTCATAACGCTATCTCTGTTATTTGGTTACGTACATTGCAACTTTTGTTTAAATAGCTACGACAAACTTACCACGCATCACTTCTATCTTCTTATAGTTTAATGTAAGTCACTTCATAATGTTAGTTGTAAAGGTGACAAATAAAATAACTCTTAAAATAAATTATATTATGTATTATATATTAAATACCTTAATAATTATATATTAAATAATAATAAATATATTAAATACCTTAATGTTAAGTAACTTAAAATAATCATACAAACTAAAATCTACATACACCTATCAATGTCCTTTGAATTGTTTTCAGAGACAAATATTACTTTACCTCGCAATCTTTTCTACCGACGCAGCTGTAAGAAAACAGAGTTATTATCATTGTCAAAATGAATCACAAAATTATATTTAGCAAAAGCAATTACAAACCCAACAAAATTATAATATGCTGTACGGTTCGAACTAAACAAATTGTCATGAAATATATAATTGATTAAGACCAATATGCTGTGGACAAAATACTTTCTAGTTATGATTATGTTTTTCAAACCAATATACCTTCAAAAATCATAATAAATCATATACCCTTAACTTTAATAGCCAAAGCTTCGATAACCCGTATTGTGAAGCATGAACATTACAGAAATACAAGTAAATACATATAAGCCCCGACCCGGACAAGATAATTGAATTGATCATTCCGATGTTTGGCCAGCCAGAAAAAGGAACCGATAACATCCGCCGGGCACACCGCTACGGCGATCGATGGACAAAATGAACTTAAATTTCTCGCTGCAAAACAAACAGCCACTTTATTATATAAGGACACTATTTAAATATTAGTGGATAAATCATAAAATCCTACAGTACAAAATGTAAGATATTCCACGTCGACAAGAAAATATCTTCTCAATTGCCTTAGTGTATTCCTATTATGGAATAATGTAAATGACGTGAAAAGCTGGGCAATAGATCAAAGAGAAAAAAGCATATATTCGTATGTATGTTATGTCACCAGTATTAATTGGTGATTTTGTCTACACTTTGAAGATCTCATCAATTAAGGACACGGTAAATGCTATCGTGAAATATATTTGATCTATTCATCTACAATATACACTCACCAATATCTTGGATCTGTCTAGGCTTTTGATGTTCACTGTAATATTAATGTTTCGACACAGAAGTATAGCACTATTTCTTTCACCAAATTATCTCACGGTTTACAGCAACACACAAGTTGGAACGTTTTGATAAAAATTAAAGTATATTTATTACAAATTAACCGTACATATTGTTCCTCAATGGCTATTTACTATAAAGTCAACAACATATCCGTAATCGATGACTTAGCAAAGAAGGAGAAAAATACTCTCGTCTCACCCAAGAACAATAAAAAATACACCAAAATATAGATTCATCAATCGTATAAAAAAATTTAAAACCTTACCAGTCCGATTATTTATCTTAGCAAAGCTGGATGCTTCGGTAATTTTCTGTACAATCAGTTAAGGAAATTATTATACCGAATAATACATTTAATGAAATCGATAGACTAGAACGTGGAATAAGAAATTCTGATTTGTTTAAATCGATTTGGCGTGTACCCAAGTCATGACTGCGAATTCTTTAATCCCACAAGAATTTATGCCGGGACACAAGTGCCTTAAGCGTGAAATTTCAGAAATGCATTTTTCGCTTTGTTCAAGAAATTAAATTTCATGTTCACATCGTATTTATTGGAAACTTTCGCAAAGGATACGAAAACACTTCTCGGCTTCGCCGGGACTCGCGAATTTAGCAACAGCGCGGCCAGGAGTGGTAAATTCCAGAGACGTCATTTGAGCCAATGCTGACAGCTTTCCACATAAGCTGGGGAACGTCGTAGTAGGAGGTAACTGCAATATCACCAACGAGATAGAAGATAATAGGAAGAAATATTTTAGTAAAATTATCCATATAAATTACAATTAATTTTCCCATGGATTATTATTATACAAACTTAACACAACGAGATTTACATGCTACTTTAGTTATTATTTTAACTTACCTACTAAATGAGACCTGATAATCAAAAATAAATCTATCTGATAGAGGAACTTTAATTAAAACTTACATTGATTATGCTTAAAATGCTTGGATCTGAAACTTTGAGCATTTCAGGATTGAGCCAATTCATAGGTACACCAGGTACTGGTGCATTTATGGGAATGGGTGAGGTTAATGGTCCAGGCGCTTTCGGAAGGAACTGCATTGGCCTTGGAGGTCGCGGACCTGGTTCATAACCTAAATATTGGCCGGGAGGACGCATTTCCGCCCCTGGAACCATCATCGGAGTTCCAGGCATTGGGCCCCTAAACATTTGGGCTTGATTTAAATTTGAACGAATGCAACGAGGACCAGGTGGACAAATATTAGGCCCGAAATTAGGTCTGTTATTATATGGAAGTATATTCGGAAGAGCGGGCCTAAGTAGCACTGGAGGACCATTTATAGGGGTCGCAGTTGTAAGATTTGAAGTTGTACTACAGCGTTGGTCAGTTACTTCATTAACACATTTTTGATCTTTTTCATCACTAGAAATGGTGTGTTTTACATTCTTTTTAATCACTATTCCTTCAATATTCCCCGATTCGAATAGAGAGAGATTGATTTTGGTACTCTTTCCTTCAAGGAATCGCTCGTACTCTCTGACTACTTCTCTCACAGCCTGTCCATCTTCGCCTAAGCCTGGACCGACATTCACTAGTCCTTTAGGTAATAAGATTTCGTTACTTAATGTCTTATCCATTTTAACGTTCAGCCTTTGTCCATATAATATCTGATCATGTAACATTGATACCGCCTAAAAATTGAAATTAGAGTACATACAATTGTTTTTAATCATGGAAGTAGAAAAGTGTAAAAGAAAAATACGAAAATCGATAACGCAATGGATTAATAATGAATTGAAAATGAAAATAAAATAACAAATCTTTCGAAGTACGCCCTCAATTCGCTGTCGAAATGAAAACTCAATAAATAAACAAATCAATATTTTTGGATCTAAAACTGACTAAAAGGGAAAAAAATCGATCAAATGAAAACAACGTTATTGACATTGCACAGATAATAAGTAAAAAAGTCATTAAACATTTACCTGAACAGCCTCTAACGGGTGACTGTACATCACTTTAGCGTACTTATGATTTGTATTGTTAACTGAACATACTACAACATTACCAGCGAGCTCAAACACATCTCTCAACTCAGATTTATCACACCTGAACTGCACAAAACAAACAACAATTATTAACAGAACTCACAATAAAGGTTATAAATGGTTTTACATTGTACTTCGCAGATATAAATTTAAGTACTCTACAGAAAGGGGCTAATGCAATTATATAATAAGAAAAAATAAGTCATATCCACAAATATGAAATGTGGGGCATTGTAAGATAACTGTCCTTCATATTTCACAAAAGCAAAATAACTTGATTTCGAACAGTTTTTACATATTCTAAAAGCAATTAAGTTTGCATGAATATTTATCTTACGTTAGTAACATGCACCCAATTGATGATTGGCGGAGAAATGTTCAAAGTGTCCAAGTATTCCTTTTTCAACCCATACAAACCTGTTGGGTCTACCTCCCATATGTCTTGTGACCTGCGATAAAATCGACAGATTCGATTGTCAGAACGGAAGAGCTTCATTCCATCCAATGCACTCGAGATGTGAACAAGTCAATCCAAGTTTTAAATAATTACAATTTGGAAATCTGTGATTAACATAGGATGATCTACCTCACCATGATACAAGTTAAATTGTAAATAATTCGCCAGGTTGTACAAACTAAGGAGACTGTGTTGCAAATATTAATTACCGAAATATAAAAGAGATGACAAGACTAGGCTGATGATAAAGATGATGAAAACAGATGAAGAATTGAGTTACTCACACTCCAGGTATCACTTCTGTAGCTTGTGATGAACTGTCACTGTCATCATCATGACACGGACCTGTTTAGAATTAGGTTTTGGGGCACTTTAAAAACATAACATCACCTCTATAATCATTCAAGTCCTATGATGTGATGAGCCTATTGCCATACACCGGGCGAAAGTCCAGAATAGGAGTCACTAATAGAAGTTCTACATGACAAAAATCCAATTGCACCCGACCCAAGATTTGAACCCAGGACCTCCCGATCTATGGACTAATCTAAATCTAGGACTAGTCGATGAAATAAAATCTAGCTATTATCGAATTAAGCCGCACAGCTACAAATACATGGATTTCAATTAACTGCTATACTGTGTATACTTGCTACATTGCATATAAAACGCTTCATTTAATAAATATGTAAAAAAATATAACTACCTTCCGTGTCTACATGAAGCTCATTGCCACCAACTTTTTTAGATTTCAACATTTCTTCGACACTAAGCCATTGGTGAAATGAATTGAAAATTAGTTGCAAGCCTGTCTTGTTATTGCCAATCTCGGGCTTGATTTTTACTGACATGTCTTTTAATATCTGAAATATGGAAACAAAATTAATTATCAATCAATATAACTGTTATCCATTTAATAAACTTCATAAGTAGCATAATCAATTGTCACAAAGCGAATGGAGTGTCCCTGTTATGTGTGGTTTCAATCAGTGTAAGGATTTAAATATCTATCTATCTCTCTATCTGTCAATGTACTTAAACTAGACAGCCTATGTATCTTAAATAAATGTATTATTCATATTTAAACAAAAATTTATATTTTATGTATTAGCACAAGTAAGTAATTTATGAACTCCATTGAACACATCAATATTTTTATAGCCAGATTTGACTGTACTGGCTAATTTTTCATTACTTGAGGTAGTCTAGGAAGAGGCCATGAGATATTAAGTTCATTTGTTTTATTCACTATGTTCTTTATTAATTATAAGGAATATTTTGTTAGTGCTGATATACTTAATATTTATAAATTTCTGAATGCATATAGTAAAAGATTAAGCTCAGTGCCGTGCCATTGGAGAGGTCTATGTCCAGCAGTAGACATTGACAGGCTGATAGTATATGTGTGTGTGAATACATAGTTACATAAAATATTTAATCATCAAACAAATGGGAGTCCTATCTGAGAATTGAACCCACAACAATTACAGTTAAACAGTCAGGCCACTAACCAAATACAAACAAATCAATCAAGACACATAGATTTAAATACATGAAAAAAAAACAATGTACTCAAGCTGAATGGGTTAAAATTAAATTTTCAATGTATTAATATGATACTTACCTCACTAATATATCCGTGAATTTCTTCATAGGTCCAGCTCTTCGGGAAATTGGTGACTGTTATAAAATAACTATCTTCAACTTCTTGTATGGAACGTTTGCATACCTTATTCTCAATTATTGATTTACTGTTATCTTTCTTAACTGTATCTATACTGCTGGATCTTTTTCTTTTCTTCTTTTGTTCGCAAATTTCGTTTTCTTGCTTTATACTTAAAAGTAACTCCGTGGAAGCCTTAACCCTAGACTCCTTAGCGGCTTCTGCTTCTCTGTTTAAATCTTGTTTTTCCTTCGAATATCCCTGAATATTTTGAGAACCTGAGTCGCAATTTAGTATGGACACTCTTACATCTTCCATCTTGCTGTGAAACTCGAACACTTTTCACTTTATCTAAGAAATATCAACAACTTTAACTAAAAAGAAACATACCAGTTAGCAATTGTGTTGTTAGCGACTCAATCTTTTTTTCCTTTTATCTTTCTACCATTCAGGAATACATTTTTTCCACAAAACCAAACAAACCGCCAAACATGAGACGAAAATATTTATACCTACTACTGTATAGTGGTAACTGTCACCTATATATTTTTGTTAATTTTGTCACTGGCTGTGTCATTTACAGCCAAATATAAATTAATTTTTTTCTTAATTAAGAAATTAAGATAGCCATCTGCCACACCTGTTTCTATCGTAAACAAATTATTACCGGAACAGTTTATGTTTCGATCAGAAGAGTATGATTGTGGATGTTGAGTTCGCACATATAACGTCGACCATCTTAGTCCTCAGAAGTAACTTCTATACCCGGCCTCGAGCAGGTCAGAACCTATTACTAACTGCACTCATACTACTGCCATCCGGACTAATTCACAATCCATATTCCTGCGATCCCGGCACCGAAGTAACATCAACTGATGATAATTAACAACTCGTACTGAACCAACTAACTCATGCTGACCATCTTACAGTCTTGATCGAGATCCTCAGTCCTGCCAGCTCGTTTGCATCTGTCTTCACTTAAAAAAAAAAAAAAATTATTCCATCGAGCCTTGTATCTTTAGATTTTAGATAGACCATCAAAAACGAAAACGTTAATGCCGCAATAAAATTTGTGACTTTCACAGCCTCATAAATTACAATAGATTTTGCTGATAAAAACTCCATAAAATGCGTTTAACATCATGGTTTTCCGTGACTGACTTACCCTTAGACATCGTAAATGTCACAATTTGTACGTAGGTATTGATGTTAACTTTAAAAAGAGGAAAGACTTTCGTAATATAACTTGCGATGTATGACTGTTTTCTAAGCCGAAGAAATATCTTCTATTTAAAAGTTGAATATTTATCAATATCATAAACCCGTTTGATTGTTCTTCTGCTGGACATAAATCTCCTCTCATATTGAAAAAGCCTAAAGTTATGTACTACGTGTTAGCGAAGAAAGACTTACTTGTGCTTTATAGTACATTATGAAGACCTTTAATGCGTATCAATTTCATTAGGATCTTCATCAATGCAGCAACTGACATAGACAATATTCGACAATATATAACTACATTTAAAAAATATTATTCAACATAGCATTAATACCTAAATTATGTTCTAATTAAATTAGACCATTGGTCACTGCATAAACATATTGATGTTGCATTATCGTTATTCCTACAACTTTCTTTTTCTCAATTTAATTGAAAACAACTTCCTACATTTTTTGTCGTTGCTTTCTTGCCCGTAAATTTGACTTTTCCCTAAACACCTCCGCGTTTCCTTTATATTTCTTCTCTCTTCCTCTTCATTCTTTACTAAAGGAAATAAACAGCGAGTTATCAAGCTGCAAACCTGTTAAAAATTTAACGATAGCAGTGAAAGAAAATGCATGAGATGGACACAATATTGCAAAGACGAGATTACAGGTGATGCTGGTCGTAAACACTCAATTTGATCCCCTAGAACATCTTTGGAAGGCCCTGGATAAAGTCGCAAGCCATTCCAATATAGCAGCAGCTGCCTTTATTGGGCAATAGAGCCAATAATGGTTCATAAGAGCCGCCTAATGGTTCATATTCCGGTGTGCTGTTAAAATTTTCACGTAGTAGCAAGAGCGAACAGTACTGCGGGGAGATATGAGAGGATTCAATTGTGCTGTAGAATTAAATACGTAGAAACAGGGGAGGAATTAAAAGATTTCAAAGCTATAATGAAAATAAAATAAATAAAGTTAAAATTGGTGAGGGAGTGGAGATTATAAATATTTTTTTCCGCCGTAATATGAACGACATTAGATCAAAGGTCTAGTAATAATATTTTTTTGCAATAAATTAGTGATAATTTATTATCTATAAATTATTTGCTTCGCGTTTGAACGGGTACCTTCTCCCAGAATGAGAAAATAACAACGGGTGTAAGAAGTGTAATTATTATTATTAATAATAAACTATTTAAGCTTTGATTACTGTTTTGGCTACTTCATCTATTGCAGAGCTTTTGATTGATGAGAACAGAACAATTTAAAATGTAAAAAGACTATATTTTAAAGTTCATTCTATTTGATTTTACTTCAATATTTAATTTGTTTATAATTATATATGTATGTACCGGCTTAATTCACGTGTGTTTTTCGGGATTATCCGACTAGTTTGGAACCTGTACGAGGTCCTTCATCGTGAAGTCCCGCCGATTGCAGCGACGTCGCGAACTTCCCGTAAAACGTAGGTACCTCCGTGAGTTAAGCCGGTACACATATTATAAGCATGTGTTTAATCATGTACATGTACATTGAATAGTAAAATTCGGTTGTATGTTGATATTTTAAGAATTATTTATGAATCTGAAATTCTTCACTTAAAATAATTTTGACACGTACATACTTTGCTCTCTAGCTCTATGGAAATAAAACGTATATATACTCGTACATTTTGATTTCTTTTATGTCTAAATGTACCTTTATTTTGATAATAAAGGCTCAAATGTTACTTGAGCTTGTAGACGCTCTCTGAGTTTCGTAATAAATCCAGTTCTCTACAGTTTTATGCTAAAAGCTTTCTATTCTACAAATGTGAACTTACTGGATATTTTTCATTTTGTTCATATATTTTACAAAGTGAACCGTATAGTAGCGAAATTGTTTTACTTGACAATCAGTGAATAAGTATTCGTCTTTTACATGCCATCCCTGAAATGTTCATATTTGCTGTATATGTTCGGTGTACCCAACCTCGAGTTTGCCATAAATAAATTTATTACAATTATGTAATAATTTAGACAGTGTGATACGATTTGTTAAAATGTGTACTTAGAATTCTTCGACGATCAGTTATTGATAGATAGAACGTCAGTCTATCAACTACATGTTTTCTACCCTAAACCGATTGCAATTTAACCTACTTCCATTTAGGTCTGATAGCTATGTTTATGTCAGCGTGTATTTAAGAGGCGATAATCTAAGCCCTAAGAATAGCAATATATATCTGTCTGGACAAATGCTATTGGATCGAACTATGTGAACCAAACTAATGTGTATCTCAACAATTCTATTCATATGAATGTTCTAGGATTGTTGGTCTATAGGACCAGTTAACAATTGATATTAATTCCAACCTGCACTTGGTCAGCTTGGTAAACTATGGTCTTAAATGTTCTCGTTCTGAGGTCATGTCCGACAGTGGAACAAATGCGGACGCTGATAAAGTCTTATTAAAGACCAATATAGACTCATATCTATTAATAGCATCAATCCTGCTGATATGCTCGCAGTTGGTTGCAAGGATCCATGGAAGAAAACGACCAGGCTTATGTACAGCCTGGATGTCTTCAACTTTTATCGTACAAAAAGCAATACCACAAAGATCTTTGTAAGCACAGAGCCTTGTCTATATATTTAAAATGGCTGGTTATTTATGTTGAATATCATTTGTAAATATTATACAATAAAAAACCCTGCACTGCGCCATTGGGTCAAACATCAAGAGTCCTTAAGCAAGCCCAATTGCCAGAACTGAAACCCGAGATAAATTAACTTGGCACAGGAATGTGGATAAGCCCGACCTCAAATAACGGGATCCGGGACAGAAGACGAATAAGATACAATAAATAATATAATGTAGATAAATTAAAAAGTATGTCATTATTTAAAAGTGGAACTTTAGATATCTTTGAGATTTTAAATCCTCATTTTTTACAATTAGAAAAGAAAACTTTTGATTTCCCACGTTTCAATATAAGTTACGTTTGAGTCCCATGAAATAGCTGGTGAGCCTATTACCATATACCGGGCACAATTCCAGACTCCAAGTCACTAATAGAAATTCTAAATTAGAAAAGTCTGATAGCACCCGATCCGAGATTTGAACCCAGAACCTCCCGATCGGCAGTCGCGCTTGCGACCAGTTGACCAATGAGACAGGAATCCTTAAAGGTAATACCTATATAAATAAGCTTTAATATTTTTATTATTTCTTCTTCCTAACAGACTAGACTGCTGTTAAGCCTCGATTCCGCCTCATGGAATGCCTCTCCTAATATCGCGCAAACCTAGGAGAAACCTATTTGCCCTTGCTTTAAAAAGTACTAGGTTTATTTAGTACCTAAAAATGTTTCCGGAAACGTAGCACGTTTATAATAATAGTTACAATTAAATTTTATAAAATAAAAGTATTAAAAACATCATACGTACAAATCTGGGACAAGTATCAAAGAAAGAAACCAAGTTGTCGAGGCGTCGTAGAGATGTTGGCAGGAAATTAATTTCCTTTCAAGACAAAATCCACAATAATGTAACAATGGCCGCCGGCGCCAACGGCATTACTTTGATACAGTTGTTGTTCAAACAAAGATTTTTCTATTGTTTCTTATTGTTTTTATTTCGTATTCTTGGCATCCCTCCTATGGTTGTGGTTGTAGAAGAATTTGATTCGCCATCTATTAAACTCATGTAGTCCATGTCAAGTGACGTTAACGACACGAAAATCTATTTTATCATAAAATAAACGTAACAAAGAATGAATGCCACAAGACAAAACGGCAACGAAACGTATAAACATCTGTAAAAAATCTTAAATAGTATAAGAATTAGAATTAGTAGCCGATAGTTAATGCCAAGTTGTAATGCAATATTTATTTTGAACTTGGTAATAAATAATTAATTATTATACCAGGTTTTATATATTTAGATATTAAATTCCAATGCTACCTTCTAACAATGATGTCGCTTCCTATCACCGAATCATGATTACAGAGTTCAGCGAATTTTTAAAGTTTAGAAACTATACCTCATTATTTCTGTATTTTCTAATATCACCGAAAACTACGACGCAGTAAATCAGCCTGGCTTTTGAGATGCTGCAGTTAATGAGAAAAACCTCCATTAATTTTATCATGATATAATTACTATGTGATAAACACATCGTTACCAGGGTTAAGGCGATGTATAGCAGTGGAGCTGAGGCTATCATTACACCGTAATGGCGTTAAAGAATTATTGTTTCCTCTTTATCCGACCCTTGAAATATTCAGACGGGCGTTATCATAGGACATGTTTCCATAGGAGATTTTTATACGGTGATCTTACCGTTTTGATATTTGATGTTTCTTACTTAAAACTTGATACTACAGCACATTTATAATAGTAGATGTTCATACTTATAGAGACTTAACTTAGGTAACTATGACTATGGTAACACTATTTTTAATACTTTATTTAGATTGTTTGATTGATTGATATCTCCCACAGAAATTTTTCTCATATTATATTTCACATTTTATTTTATATTTTAGATATTGATTTTTTTTGAGGTTCTAACCAGCCAGTAATTTTTGATGATTTAAGACGGGCTCAAAACCTTACTACAGTGGACTTCGTTCGGCTTTTATAACACGATTAATTTAACAAAAATAAAGAAACGCTCTGTGCTTAAAACAACAGAAAATTTGAAATTACAAATGAAAAAGTAAAACAATCAAATTTTAAGAGCCACGTCTTAGCATTCGCAAAATTGCTCCAAATTGACGATGAAAAAAAAAACGAAAAATGAAAAAATATTTATTCATAACAAACACGTATACAAATGCCAGTGCAAGGGCTCCGTATTGGGCTACGTACGTACCGTACGATAAGATAATAGTACCTATGTATTATATTTTTAAGCGTTTAAAAGTCTAACCTGATTTATGAACGTCATCCGTGGAAACAGTTTTTTAGCAGCCGTTTCCTTTATTACCTGCCAGAAATTTTTTACCAGAATCTGAGGTTGACAGGTACAAATAGCTGGCGGCACAGCGCTTATATTCATTTAAATTATACCATGTTTTTAGGAAAAGTTAATGCCATTTTCAAATAATTAAGAGACTTACATGAAATGGAACAAATGACGACGTAAAAATGTTTTGATATATTAGAAAATTCTAGATATGCCAAAGAAAACATATATTGAAAGACATAAAAAACAGGAAAATTGAAAATACGTATTTATTATATTTTTCTTTGCTTTTACACCTTATCAAAATAATTAGTCATCGTCATCTCATCCTACATGGTTCAATTGTTTGATTGGATCCGCCTCTCATATTTAGTTAGCTAATAATCTGCAACACTAGCCAACTTCACACACACTTCACACACATAACCGAAAACATATGGAACACATACACCGAGGCATACTAATGACTAATTTCATACAATAACACTGTTAAGCAGCCTCGTCTAGAGATAGTAATAATCTATTGATTTAGATCTCAGTGTCTTGGTCCTGTAGAATTGACTTTTGAATTCACTTCAGATTCTAATAAGTTATACCCGCCTAAGATTTGATATATGGTCTGATATCTAGTTATAACGGTAAGGAAAAACATTGTGAAAAAATATTTTGAGCTTATTAAATCTAGTCTTTCTAAGTATGGCTACTATAACATACTACGGCGTAAACTCTCTATAATCTAACAATAAACCCGTGCACAAAGACTTGCATGTGAATTTTGTAGAATTTCTTTTCTAGAATGCTCTGAAAAAACTGCGTTTTCACGGGTTTCGCCTCACAACAATAAAATATTTGAAAGTAATTATTTCTACTCCCAAAAGCTTACCTTTTCCCTAATTTGGAGACTAATTACATGCTAGTGACAAAAAAACACACTTTTTAACAAATAACAAAAAATCTATAGGTACTTACGATAAGCTTTTGGAAACTTGACTTGAAGATAGATAATAGTGCATACGAGTACATACATATATGTATTTCGTATATATATACAGCATTGTTAGCTTGCTGAGTTCTTTTGAACTGGTAAAGTAAGAGCACCGTGTCTACTTTTCAGCTCAATACGTCAAGATGCAGGCAGATGCTGGATGCGACAAACCGAAGACGGCGCGATGGCGCTTAATGGGGGAGGCCTATTTCCAGCAGTGGGCTGAGATAGGCTGATGATGGTGATGATGATGATAGCATTATTATAAAAGGTTCTCAGTTTTAATTTGTAATTAAGCATTTTCCCATCATATTTCTTATTGTAATCCTTTGTAATCACATGACTATAATGTTGTGTAATGCAATATTAAATCTTAAACTTATTTTCAGTCTGAAAGTCTTATTATCCAAACTAAAGTCGTAAAATTTGTATACTAGCAACTTAGAGTTATAAACGTCAATTCTGACTATGTTATTGATTGCTCAAAATTTTCAAGTACTTAGTTTACGACCTGGAGTGTATTAGACCTTAAAATTTATAAATAAATGTAAATAGAGCATCACATTTAAAAAATTGTCTAACCCCTTTGCATAATGTCCACCTCTGATATTTTATACGTAAAAGGGATGAATATGGTGAGCCTTCGTCTTTGTTTTTACTATTCACGTTTTTATTTCTCTTATTATCGGTTTAAAGAAGAAAATATAATGCAAACTTGTTTACGAACTGTTTTTTTAGTAAACTTAACCCTGTCAATGATTATTGCATTGATTACATAAATTAAACTATACTCCCGGAATTATATTTTATTTATACCGGCAAGCTTTTCGACACTTTCGAACCATATTTACAAATTTTTAGCCTAAATATATGAACAAATTCGCTAAGAAATTCCCTATTGCCCTGTTAGGAAACTAGTAAATTAACTATTCTTTTAAACAATGATGTAGATTTATAGTTTTACCTTATCATTTTATAGTTTTTTTTTAATCAAAATTGCATGAATATAAATTTCGTAAGCCTGCGAACAAGAACACGATCTTATAAATTGTAAGACGTACTAGTGCTGCAAAGTATATTAAACACAGTTGTATTCCTAGTTGGAATAAATCCTGTTGGTAGACACATGTTTACTTCAACAGATGTTCTTAAAAATTTCCTATGTATACATATGCACACCTATGGGATTAGTGAGGCTAGTTGGTCTCCAGTATCATGTGATGTTAAATGTTTATTTCTTGGATAGTAAAAATGTTTTTTTTTTTTTGAGAGCTTTACACAAAATAAATGGAAATGGTTAGAGAGTAAGACAACAGTAATATTAGAAATGACACCCGTAATGTTAATTCTATCCAACATAGAAAGAATTATCTTTTTTTTATTATTTATATACACACATTAACATAGTAGAAAACTTATACAATCAGTTGTACATGGACACCACTTATTCCACACATTGAAGTTTTCAGTGACGATTATAAAGGGTGGTAATCAAAAGCTTATTAAATAATTTAAATGAAATTCTTTGCTAAGTTATAAAGTGTTAGCAAAGTTGTTTAAGACTGATTCTTCATTGACTTTGGTAACTAGTTATTAATGCATTTAATATCTGTATCAAATGTCCAACCCTGGCAGGTAGGACTGCTATGTTTACAATAAATGATTATCAACATATTATTTAATTCCAAAAACTTCTGATCATTTCAGGAAGGCTCTGAAGTTGACACCGATGAAGACATCTGGGATGACAAGAAGCTGAATGAGGCATATGACAAGGCGCTGAAAATGGCCAATGAGGAAGTGGCCCAGCGTGTTGCTATGGCAACTAACTCCAAGGATAAGTCTGGAGGTAGTTCTATTTACCATAAAAGCAAGCCTTTTAAAGTAGAGATGTGAAGGAAGCCTTCAAATTTCACCATAAATGAGTATCTGATTATAAAATTGTAAATTATTGGTCATATGAGCTATTTTATGTTATTTACCCTGTAAATATTATATTTTTAGTAATATATTATGGATACATATGTTGTTTGTATATATAGCTTATGGTTACGCAGCTAAAACTATCCAAAATTAGCAATATTCATTTAATTGTAAAGGTAATATCTGAATAAACATAAACAGGATGTGGTGATCAGGTTCTTGTTGTGCATAATACTAAGTGACCAACAGTCAGTTGAAGCTATAATAGAGGAGTCACATTTTATATCCCATATTGAAGTCCTATGTATTATTGTATGAAAAATACCAGCAAGCCTGTAATTCTTGAAGAACTAGGTAGAGGACCTTAATACACTTTCACATTACACCACTTTAATTTATGTCTTAAATGGAAATGTCTTGCCATGCACTGGGCAGAGATCCCGATTATAAGCCACTACTAGAAATTGCAAGACAATAAAATCCAATAGTAGGTACATAATCCGAAGATCAAATCCAGGAACACTTGATCAGTAATCACACTTGCAACCTCATGACCAAAGTGTCAGATTGTTGTATAGATTTTAAATATTTCAACCTCTTAACTTTCAGAAACATCTGAAACTAGTCATGCCAAGAAGAATGTACAACCTAAGCAAACAAAGTTAACTAAACAACAGAAGAAAATGCAGGCCCAAAAAGATAAACCGAAACACCAATGGAAGGAGGGCATGCCCTGCAGAGCTATGTATCAAGAAGATGGTTGCCAGTATGAGGGCATTGTGCTGACAATCCTCGATGACAAAGAATGTGTCATCAGGTTCATTGGTAAGAGTTTTGCCTTTGGCCATGTCACTCATTGAACTGGTTGTATTTTTTATTAAACTATAGCTATCCAACTTAGTAGAAAACCCTCCTGCAGTAAGGTGTGTGCGGAGTAGGTAAAGCCACACAAACAAACAAATAGTTTCAGTTACTGTCAGACAAACACACACAGCATTCACAAGTTGAAGCCTTATGTAGTCTGAGTCGTCTAAACTAAGTAAACAAAATATATCAATTTAAAGACTAGTCTTACAACACTTGGCAAGTTATTGGTCATCAAGAATATTACGTAACATAACACCTATAATCCCCAAAGGGGTAAGCAAATGAAATGTATTACACTCTCATGTTTACTATAACATCACACCTGTAATCCCCAAAGGGGTAGGCAGAGGTGTGTACCTATTACACCCCCATGTTTCACCAGTTACATTTAAGTCCCATGGAATAGGTGGTGATCCTATTGTCATATACCGGGCACTGATCCAGACTCTGAGTCACTACTAAAAATTCAAAATTAGGAAAAAATCCAATAGTGCCCGACCCAGGATTTGAACCCAGGACCTCCCGATCGTCAGTAGCGCTTGCAACCGCTCGATCAACAAGGCAGTCATTAGAAAAATCCAACAGTACCTGTTAGTTT
This sequence comes from Parelbella ahira ahira, assembly GCA_018244795.1. Taxonomy (NCBI): domain Eukaryota; kingdom Metazoa; phylum Arthropoda; class Insecta; order Lepidoptera; family Hesperiidae; genus Parelbella; species Parelbella ahira. The sequence goes on along the minus strand of DWME01001997.1, from coordinate 426 downwards.
GTCATAATATGTATAATCAACAACAATACAAAGGAAGTGACTCTATTACAGCATAACAATGTAGAAATTTTTGATAGCAATCATAATTTCTCTGTTAAATCTTAGTAGGATGACCTTCGTGTGGTCCTCATACCTACTTTAAATAAATAAATAATTTATATCGACATCACGAACGGAAAACTTTCATCTTCTACTAAAAAATATTTCAGTGGAATAAAAAATTATAAAAAAAAATTTTTCTTCATTGCTTTCATTGTTAGTAATATAAAATAATCTGTTAATATCAGTATTTTAAAAATTGAAAATAAAAAAACACGCAAAAAATTTGTCAGAAGTGGGATTCGAACCCACGCCCTCAGAGAGGACCAGAACAGCTCGACCTACTGTGTAGGCAAGGTTACCTTGAGTCTGGCGCCTTAGACCGCT
>DWME01001996.1:0-22419 GCA_018244795.1 Parelbella ahira ahira | reverse complement strand
CCTAGTGAAATTAGTCTATGACATGTACACTTTAAAATAAAATATTTAAATTAACATTGCCTTCATAGTACTGATGCTTTAGTAACCTTGTCTCAAAACGCTGAGAAAATTGCAGTTAAAACCTGAAGTATATTTTTTTTATTTTATTCTGAATTGAACAGGTATCTATAGATTAGTTAACTAGCATAGATTCCTTTTCTTTCTATAAAGTAAGGTTAGAATAAGGTAGTATATTTTAAATATATAGCTCTACTTAAATGCTGTGGCAATGACATATGTACATGTTTTTATATATTCTAATTTGTTCTCAACGACTTCAAATGCCATTTACAATTAGAGAAATTTTAATTAGATCATATATTGAACGCATTACATTATTGCCAATGAAATCCACAAAATGAACCAGGTAGGTAGCTATTGAAGTAGTTTCGTTACCAAAACAAACAGAAACATCGAAAAACACCCGCTTTGGAGCGGACTTCAAACGAGTCCCTAAAATATTCCATTTGACAGAACCTTTTGGCGTGTTTGATCTCGCGGTCCGAATGCAGCCAATCACAGGCGGGTCGAGTTTGATTGCTTGAGGGATCTTAATTACCCTCGACCTTTGGCGAAGGCGTGCCGGCCCTTAACACTTCACTGAACGGCAATTTGCTGCGATCCAGACTATTCCAACTCTATTTGAGAGAATGTTTATTCGAAAGCTTATCAAATGTCTTAGATGTAACAGTCTAGCTAGATCAACGGCCTTCTTGGTTCGTCGAACCAAACGGAAACGTTTGTTAGTTGGCTATGTCCAACAGTGGATTGATAGTAGATGATGATGATGACGAACGGAAAAGTTCGACGAATTTTCCTTTTCGATATCATACTACCGCACATAACATAGATACATCTTCAACGTAGAGAAGACTATTTTGATATGATTTTATGTTGCTATAACATATTGATTCATGTAAGCTTCTGGTAGAATTAATATAGTGTGGTCTGTAGCACTTTCAAAAATTAAATTTAGCTTTAATTGATGTGTAGGGTACATTTTGGCGTACGATTGACGCATCTGCCAGATGTGTGTAGTACCTACTTGAGAAGTTACTTTATTAGATGAAAGAACGTGTTTCAGTTTGGTTAGGAGCATATAGAAATAGAAACCAAATTGAACTGCTATAAAACATCGCAAGCCCAGTTTTGTTTCATAAATTACCTTTTTTGGCATGTTGAATGATGAAGTACCTACAAATGTTTTTGGACTTATCGCTGAATTTGCAGAAATCACAGAAAACTTGGAACACGGTTTGTTTCTAGGGTTATTGAAGTAAGTTAAACCAAGTAAACTTAACTGTAACATGACGTTTAGGAATAAAAGAATATGAATAGTTTTCCAGATAGTTTGGGTTTAGGATTGACGGCAACGTTTCGGCAATCAGCGGAAACCCATTAAAAAGGCCCTCGGATAAGTCCTAAACAAGCGGGACTATTCCGTGAGCTACATTTAATAAAACCGTATATCATGTATTGAGATATTCACTCAACATTTGATAATGAAATGTACGTACCATTTTGCCAATTAGCCCGATTTATTTATTCTTGTACAAATATTTAGCTATCGTAGCGCAGACGAGATCCGGCGCGACAGGATGTAGCGGCGAGTGTCCGCTGATGCCATTAAGCTCGCGTACACAGGATGCTCCTATACTGGCAGCTATTGGAGTTACATTACTTTGTACAGCTTAACAGTTATTTCTTAGTCTACTGTTGTATCATCACATCATCCTTTACCGTTCCACTGCTGGACGTAAGCCTTTTCCAAGATGTGCCACAACACGCGACCCTCCGCAGATCTCATCCAGCCGCTACTGTTGTGTATCAATATTAAATTTTAATGTGTCATTTATAAACTTACACAGGGTGTTCCTGATATGTATACTGCTATACAGTTACATTAAATCATGCGGTTTAGAGGCAGACAGCTCATCAACGGTGATGTCTCTGCCAATCGTCCCAACACGTTTTCTAATACTGTTCTTTAATCTGTGTCATGTTATTTCGAAAGAAAGCAACGAGCATCTTAAAATAGTATATTCTATTAATATTATATCGTCAAGCCAAGTTCCTTACGTGGTAAGCAGAGAGCACCGAATGTCGAATACCTCTATCCTTGTAGACTTGACCCGCTTATATTACAAGAACCACCGGCTTGTACGTAGAGAGTTATGACTGTATACGTTTAAATGACTGTGACATGGATAAAACACGAAGATCATTAAATAATATATTATAGCACATACCGATAAACACATTTATAGGCATAAATACTATTAATACCGTAAAATATCTCATAAGCTTCACTATCTGCATTAATTATTTGGTCGTCAACAACCACGTCGGTTAAAGTGTACAAATAAAAGAAGCAATTGAAAACTACGTTGAAACAAACTATTTATAGCATCAACCTTTACAGTCAATACGAGCAGACGGACAGCTGATGTGTAAGATCAATCCTGAGCTACTGGCGCGACGGGTTCGTGTCTCCTATATATCCTATGCTATCGGATAAGAACAAGCGAATATCACCTTTATGCCCTCCACATAAGGTGCACTAAATGGTCTAGCTAGTTTATTTTGTGTACGACTCAATAAATTCCTAACCCAGGAGCGATTGTTCGATCCACTAAAAAACTTCAGACATTGTCTCGCATGCAGTTGACTGCAATACTTTTTGTACTTTTCGAATGTCATATAAAAGCTACTGCATTTTATATCCCACGGAGCCGCGGATATTGTTCGGAGGTATTGTTCTTACATCTCATCCTTGTATGCCCTTTGTTAACATGGTAGATACTCATTAGGGGAGATATATCCACGAGTATTGCTTCGTTGTGTCTCTGACTGTCAATAAATTTAAACGTGTTTAATTTTCTTAGTCGTATTAAGTGAGCAATATTTACTATGTAGGTATCTTTCTTTTGATAAAAATGATAACGGTTTTAATTTGAATACAATTGTTGCGTTTGTATAATGGTACAATAATATTCTGGTATAGATCTAAAAAGTTCAGTTCAATGCAACAAGAAGTTGATTGTTTAAATATTTTATATCACCGAAAAGCGTATAAGTACCTGTCTTACGAACATTTCGAACATTAAGCGTAGTAGATATTAATGAGATTAAAACTTTAAGTGTTCGTAAAACAGAAATAAAAACGTCAATTCTATAAATACGAACAAAGGGGCTTGCCAACCTGCGCCCTCTGTTAACCAACAAATCGTCTGCGAAACGATCTAATTAACAGAATATAATTGGAATTCCCGAGATTACAGCGACATCTCGCACTAAAAGCAACTCTGTGTCGCACTGGGGGGCGCCACGTTCGCTCTGATTTACGCTGCGCCCGCGCATGTTTCAGTTAATTAGCTCCAAGACACGCAGTTCACACTCCACAGGCCCTAAAAGGAGTTATCAGTTAGCCTTAAGTAGACAACACTGTTTCCTGTCCCCTCCTTTTGTGTAATGAAAATCTTGCTCGATATTTATTTGGTGGAAAACAGAACACAGGCATTGGAATGTTTTACTTCGATGGAATTGCGTAAAGATCAATTTCTTTGATTATATTTTCTATTAAGAAATATTATGATAACGTTATTTTAAGATAATGACAATGTTGATTAACGAGCCAAATGATGAAATATAGATTTTAGGATCATAAATTAATGAAAGGTAAGATGCTCATCGCGTACTGAATATCTTTTCTTACAGCGGGAATACGAACGCATACAAATATGACAAATTAACGCTTAACGTCCTCCGAGTCAGGCATGCCACGTATAATTGGCACGCATCGTTAATTGACCATGTATGTACTTATCCAATATTCGATCGGACCGCGCCGACGTTACATAACACACATAGAACGGAACTGGTCCAAACAAAAAGTTGACGTTGCGTTGAAAAACAAAAAGCCACGCAAATACACAATGCCGAGGAGTCCGCGGCTGTATTACTTCATTCCGAACGCAGCTCTCGGCTCAGTGGCAATGTGAACAAAAACGAAACGAACGTTGTAATGCGGGCAACGGTAGCGAAATAATAAGATCGCACAACAAAATAAAGAAGTGCCCTCGAAACAAAAGGAAGGCTAGTGAAATAAGGCGAAAAGGTTTAAGGAGTGACGGTGGGCCGCGCATTGTCCGCGCTCCCGGAGCGGGAAACGCGGATAAGGCAGTTTTAAACCGGATATTTTACAGCCAGCCCGCCGAATACGTTCTTATGTAATTTGTTATACATAGTCATATGTACTTAACTGTATCGTTAACTTTCTGTCTACTTTAAAAATCGGTCGGTAATTTTCATACAAACAGTTTAAATTAAATTTAAATATGGAGCTAAAAATTTATGGATATTTTATTAAATCGTGGCGTATCTGACATTACTTCTATGTATGTTTCTTAATATGTTCTGTATTTAATTACTCACTGGCTGATGGGGAGTCAGAAATGTTAAAAGCTAACGTGCATGAAGGAAGAGAGTGCCGAATGGAGAAGGTCCACATTCAGTTTATAAGGTCTATACCTACAGATAGATCGAACCCGTATTCTCTCTGCCAATCACTTAAAAGAACTAAGTAAATAAAAATAAAATAAAAATTATTGAACTATTTATTACACTATTTCCAATTACTCGGATACTTATTTACAATCTTCGTATCTCTTAATTGATATCTAATATTACCTGTTAAGCCTATTTTTTCCGCTCCTTCAATATTTCAGTGTCAAGTTCAGTTAAACCAAAAGCTAATCTGCTAAGAAAAAATACTTCAATATCAATATTAACTCTGTATTAATAGAAACGATTTGATAATGACCTGTATTTGCCATTTGTTACATATAAAATTTGTATGCCATAAGGCAGAACAAGGTGACGCGACTTAGAATAAGGCTCACTGTAAACATTGTTCTTGCAAATAAAGACATAGTAGGTATGTATATTATAACCATCCAATCCTCTTACTACATCCCCGTGATGGAAACACTACAACGCTCAGCGCTCCCTTGAACACGTCATCGTAGCTTCCGAAGTCACATCGCTGCCACCACGACGTTGAGCTGGTCATCCCCTTGCTGATTTGGATTCATTTGCAAACTTGACCTACATGACTTGGTGATTTGAAGGAGTACAAATCGTGGCTAAAACTGTGAGAGTGTAGAACCGACATATTTCATCTTTGGTTTGTCGAAATGCAGGGTTAGTGTCATTTTCAATTTAGATAAAGTTGTTGTGAGCTAGAGCTATATACCTAGGTTAATGTTCCAATACCCCGGTAGTATTCAAAAAGATACCAGAGGAGTACACTCCAACGTTTTACCAGTTACCTTTACGTACCTCCATAAAATACATAGTGAACCTATTGCCACGCATCGAACACAAATGCAGATTCCGGGCCGCTACCAGAAATTTCAAGATAGATAAATCTAACAACACCCGATCCGAGGATCGAACCTAAACCCCTTCGATAGGCTTTCGTGCTTGCATGCGTGCTATCTATTTGTTCGGGTTTCAGAAGCAGATTAATATAATAATATATTTATTTTACATTTTACATATAAATCCATTTACTGCCTAACTTTAAAAAACCTTCCTGCGAATCTTTTTTTTTCATATCATAAAAAAGACATTTTAATGAAAAATCTTTACAAAATCTCCTATCTCTACATGTAATAGTTACGTATGCACAGAATATAATGTTTGGCGCGACTCTACGACACCTATCACGCGCAGGCTCCCGCTACCGAGTAGGTTTTCCATTACAATTGACGCTTCGAGTACTGACTGCTGAGTTGTGAAATGTATACCGGAAACGACCGTCTAGGTGGTAATATTACATACTATAACAGCTGACGTTATTATGATAAGGAATTAAGACGAGTTTGTTGATTATACAAGAAAATGTTTACAGGCGCTTGTTAAATCTTATATTTAAAAAGAGTAACATCACGCCTTTAACCCCCGAAGGGCTAGCCAGAGGAGTGTAGTACACTCTCACGTTTCACCAGTTACGTTTACGTCCCATGGAATAGGTGGTGACCCTATCGTCTTATTTAATCGTAATTTGGTTTATGAAATTATGTTTATTAAAACGTTTAGCAAAATTTACCCAATGATATAACACGAGTTCGATTGGTATTTTTTTAAATGTACCTATATCTTGTGCTGTTACTATTCCTTGCATGTTATTGTTGTAAAGCGATGTACAAAACAAAGGAATACAACTATTTCTGTTGCAGGATTCTGACAGAGCGCGGTATCACCTTAGAATATATTCCATATAATATGTACTATGTACATTTGTAAACTTTAAAAGCGTACTTATACGTCGAATATATTTACGCAAATATCTTTGCGTAGGATGACTTAATATTGATAAAATATATCGCATATTTCAAATTTACGTCACGATGTTTTCTATCTAAAATGGTTCAATTTAAATATTTAATGAAAAAATGATGTCTTAATTATTTTCTAATTGCTTTTTTTTTATCCGCGCAATCCATCTATTTAATGGAAAGAAATATTATATAAATATCTATCATATCTATAGCACTATCTTCCATAAATTTAAAATGTGTAATTAAAATGTTAATCTCGCTCAAAACGGCTGGCGAATTAACGGACTCGCCATAAACATAACCTAAAACATAAAATTAATTCAGCATTAAAATATCATATCTATACCCGACATAGCCACATATTAAGAAATGACACAATACATAATGTATACTAAAATAAACCAAACATAAGGTAGAGTTAAAAAAGTTTTTCAATAAAAAAGAATTGTAGCTAGATTTAAAGAGTAGAGTATCCTGTTGTCGCGGGGGAATATGATAAATCAGCAGCGTACAGCCGCGCACACAAATCATTTGAAACGAGCCTGTCTATTGAAACATCGCGCCCACCTTTGTTTATTATTTAGTTCCAAAACGTTGATAGAAATTCAAACACATTTTTCGATAAAGATTTACACAGCGGTTCAACGACTACTAATATTTTGCTGTCCTTTTACGTTAAATTTGTAACGTCTATGAACTTATTATAATAGTGTTAGTATATATTAATATATTAGTTCACGTACGCTTATTGTATAAGTACATATAATACGATAAAATCGACGATATAGAATGTTTTTCCTCTTTACAAAGTTAGGTCCATACAAAAAGTAGGACTCTATATCCTGCCTTAGATATTTACCGTACTTATATAAAGGCCTTTGTGAAGAACTGGTGTCCATACTGGGAAAAGTTGTATGCCAATTCTCCAGGATTACATCTCAAATAAAAAGAAATTGCTCTTAATGGTTAATAATATCATTATTATTATGCGTCACTAACTAACATTTACAGTTCGTTATTAAATGTTAAACAGTCGAAATCAAATAAAATGGAATAGAGGGAAATTTATAATGAATTGTTTTATAAAAAATATTTTTACTACGTACCTGAAACAGAAATAATATGAAGAAAGCAATTACTAACCGCTTAATAACATTAACGTTATATAAATGCAGTATAAAAAGCGAACGAAAATATAAATTAAGAACATTTCGACGCGACTGTCAGATCGCGCAGCCGCGCAAACCACAGACTCATGTCTACCATTCACTAACTGCAGGAACGCTCGGTATATACGAGCGCAGTTCCGAAGTGCTGATATTGAATTTTGTACTCGAATGTACTTTGTTAGTTGAATTGGTGCGTTTTGTAGACACGTCGATTCCGTGCCACGATTGCTTGGTACGTACGATTTATTTATTAAATATCAGAAATTCACTCTCGGTGTAGTCATGCATTAGGATGTGGCGGAAATATACGTACTAATATAATATGATACTACACGTAAATCGATAATACCTTCAACTGTATTGAATATGTTTTGTAGACAAAATCCGTGTATTGCATAACGTCAAGGACATGTTCCCAATGAAATCATGTTTCTAGGATACTAAACATATCATATCCAGATTTTAACTTAGATAAACAACTGTAACAAGAATCAACAGAATGTATCAAGTTGACAGAATCACATTTAGCAATAAAGTTCCGGAAGACTGTAATTTATACATATTTTAATAACATAATATCACGTCTTTATTTTCCGAAAAGGTATACAGAGAAGTTTCCCATCATAAAACAGGCGGTAGACCTATTGCCATATACCGAGTGGTGTATCCAAACTCTGACCTAATTCCGCTCGAAACCTAATAGCACCTGACCAACGAGGCAGTCCTTTTAATAATCCTTTCAATTACTATCGACCTGTTAGAGTATATTCAACTGAGACTTCAACAGCGAAAGAAATTACGTAATATTCAGCAGTGCGTAATTAACATTCACGTGTGGTTTCATACAACAAATAGACGTGATAGGATCAGACCCGGAAGCCTGAGGGAAAGTCAACCTGCGCTAATTGACTACCAATTTAACCAGCTGTTCCTATTAATACATTTTGTAGTGGATAAAATAGGACACCTGACCGGTTCAGCTGTGGCAGTTACCTCAACTACTGAACCGGAGGTGGTGTATTCGATTTCCGCAAAACGCAATAGGTAACCAAGAGTGGTTTTTCTGTCATTTTGTAAATTTACCTAAATGTGTATACATTTAGAAAGGTACACTATATAATTGTTTGGTCCAGTATCAGTAATTGTATTGCTGTACCCTTTCTACGCGGTTTTACAGAAGACAGAATAAATCTAGGTATATCTCACGTATCTATAATCAATTATGCATATTGAGTAACCTCTGCTAGATATACAATTCTCATTCCGGTGGCCTGCAAATCATTCTATTTCTTATTTATTTATATAATACAGTAAACATATACGAAAAATCAAAAAGTTACCAGCAATGAAAGAAACAGAACATCCAGATACACATCCCGCGCATGTTACTGAAGTGTATTGACCTTGTTTAGTTTATTATAAATATATACAGTACACATGTTATATCTATACTTTGTATTCCATATGTCTTGTCCAACTAAATGACCGCTTGGACTTTCTTCGTGTATTGGCTCGGCGTCGTGCCAAATTCGACTCTCCTAATTGATTGCCTCTCTCACAGCGTTCTACTGCATCCTCGATGAACGCCAGCAGATATTTATATTGGTGTTCATAATAACCGAAATAATGTTTTCGGTATGTATTTTTAGCTCGTAGAATAGTCATCACCATGCGTTGACTGATAGAGAATGCCACTAGGAATTAAGTCCGCCCTCCGTATAAACTACCTAGAATATTAGGTGATACAATAATGTAGGTATAGGTTAAAAAGCTTTATGACCAGATAAATCCTCTACGGATGGGTTGGGAGTCCAGCAATGGACTGACAGGCTGACGATAATGATGTTTAATAAAATAAATGAGTAATCTAAATAAAATTTTGTACATAATGATAACCCTTGCAAGATGGTTATTTTATCACGGCGTTTTGACGTTTCAATTTACATTAACAAAAAAATCACTTTGTAATAATTATTTGTGTCCTGACAAACGGCGGATGTTCAAAATTCACATCTTGTTTCTTAGTAACTTACTAAAAAGCTTAGCAGTACTTTTATAAATTGTCAATGAATTCTTGGATTTGACAGACCATATTGCTAATACCGAGTAATGATATCAAGTTTCTTGACACTGAGATTTTGCTCATATTTCGGATTGCTCAGTTAATTAAATGGATTGTAATCTATTACACAACTACACTTGCTCTAGCAAGTGTAGTTACTTCTTTGCATTTTGGTTTCGTATTATTCCCTACGTCAGGTGGCTAAAATTGTCAATTGGTTACTGTTATATCAAATGCTCAAACTATATGACATGACCTCTTCGTAGGCTACTCACCTGGCGCTCATAGCCTACCTGCAGCTTGCAACCATCAACTGTCTAATCTGCCTTTTGTTTTATTACACTCGTGTCGTGCGGTGATAGCGAGCGTTCGCGGAAGGCCTAATGAAGATCTTAATTGGGCGCGCGTGTGTCTTCACCCTTATCAAAGATTTCTTGTTACTTGAAGGCCTTAGGTTTTTCGCGCGACTCCGCTCCCTCAGTCTTTTATTCGTTATCGATAAAATAGACCGTAGACAATGGTACAGTTTTTTACAATATTGCTCTTGAAGTTTATGGTCAGAATTTATTGATCTGCGGTGATTTTTTCAGTTCTCAGATCTAGGCTTTGAGAAGAATCGACCAGGTTCTGATAAATTTATATTTCATTAAAGACTATATTGTGTAGTTAAATGGCTATGTAGGTCAAGGTGCACCTGTTTTAGTTTCGTATTTTAAACTTCTTTGTTTTTCTCTTTTAATAGTACGTACATTTGTTGCTTAGATAGTATCTTATAATAATTGAAGTTTGACCGAACATTTATAATTTTCTTTTAAGTCAACCCTCTGATGAATCTAAACCTAAGTATTATTACTTTGTTATTCCAAGATACAGACAAACCATCCATTTACTTCAAACCACACAGTGGGATTGTCAGCAGTAAATAGCTCATATTTTACATTCAGAAACTATCACTTACAACTATTTTAAGTAAATTTCCGGGAACAAAAAACTACGGGTGACGTCAAAACAAACGAAGTTAAAAAAAAGCGTTCACGCGAAGCGGCCATTACAAAATAACTCCGGCGTGTAGCAAGTGATTCGATTTACCGAACGCAAATAGGAGAAGCGACTGACATAAAATCAATCGGCTGGCACGCGAGCCTTAACACCGAAATAATGTAAATTATTGCTCGTAAAAGTGTCATTTTCGACGTACGCGTGACGTCACGGCCAAGACGACGACTCCGCGCACTAAAATGACGCAGGCGAAACCCGCCCCTGCTCTAACGACTAGAAATTATAGAATTCCGTGACAACCATCACTTTTGCACGCCTGGAGCCAGGGGAAAATCGTTTGCGCTCAAACTGCCCCCGCTTTGTTATCTTTGTCATCAGTTAGACGTAACATTTGCATGTCTAGCGTATCCGTACTACGGCGTTTACAGTGTAACAGGCATTGTTTACCGAAGTCCCAGTCGCGCGAGAGGCATTGTCAAGGAAAAAAATCGCAAGTCGCGGACGTCGCGTCGCATCAAATTCGTATTTAAAATAGGATGAAAGCTGTCAGGGCAGTAAACCTCAAACGTCGACTCATCTGTGTGGGTGTACAGATACGAGGGTGGATACACACAGACGCGAGGAGACGATCATTTACATACGGCGGGGCGCAGGTCGGGAGCGAGCGGGACGCGTACCCGGGGGACGACGCTCGGCAGGCGAACGAGCGAGACGACTATATTATTATCCCGAGCTAAAAAAACGAAATGTGGGCGGGGGATTACATTATAGTAGCGAAAGTAATCGATATTCTGTTTTAGTACGAGGTTGTTAGACCTGTGCAACTGCAGGCCAAATACGCAAGGTGGTTAGGTCACGGCGGCGTCAGGTGGCGTATTTTTATGCGGCCCCGGGGTATTGCTGCCGCGAAGCGTACCTTCTCTCGAAGAAGATTTCATATATTGCAGACAGTGGGGCTTTATATCCGCATAAACATGACACGACGTCACGTGCATTCAAACCCGAGTGCTAGCTACGACTGCAGAGCTATCGGGAAAATCTCACGTGTTTAGTCCCCACTTAATCAAAAGAAACACCTGACAAACTCGAGCTAAACAATCGTCATCGTCTACAAACACATAACACATGAGTTATCAGAGCAATGACCGTTTTAAAGAAACGCTTCGTCACCAGACATGTTCAATATTATATTAAAATTGAAAATTTTTTGTCCCGATAAAATGCCTACTTTGTGCTCAGCGTATGACCTCGACCTTACCGCTTTACAGAAATTGTTGAATTTCGGGTCACAAAAAATGATAGAGCTACCCTTCATACATTTTGGACAATGAGTCGCTCACGCATTATGGAAATTTAAACGAGAATTCCAAATATAAAATCCTACAGGCTTGTATTATTAAATTTCTAAAACACTGCTATTTTGCAGGTACATAACATTCATTAATAATAATTGCTGTGTCGAAAATCGAACATTAGACCGAAAAACACGAAAGGGTCCCAATTTATTATTAATACAGGACATGATGGCACCGAAGGGTCAATGGGGTATCAAAGATGCACCGTTTAGAGTAAATGAGCCGTGGGGCATTTCGCGCATAATTTCCCAGATCTGCCCTCGGAGGCTGCGGTCGCGCTAAACGGACACCGGACCCGCCAAGATAAACCGCCACGATTTTATGTTTGCTTTGAACACCGTATGCTAACTTAGGGAAACATTTTGTAGAGAAAGTCAATTGATTTCCTTCTTGTGTATAGAAGTATGAAACCAGCGTTATAGATCTGAGGTTAAAACGTGATTGCGCACCGAAAAATGTTCTAGATTTTAATAAAACGCAAGTCCTAGGTTTCTGCCAACTTATAATGGTACCACTAAAGCATAGCCGCGATTCGCACATTGCAAAGCCTTTGATTATACGGCTCTTAGAGAAAAAGCGCGTTACCATTAATTTTGGTTAATAACACCAACTATCTCTTTAAAATCTACAATCATGATTGAAATATTTAATAATGATAATTTACAACTAATAGAAGATACAGTAAACCGATACAGAGAGCAGTTCGGTCCCCATATAAAACTGGGTATTGTTATCCATGGCCTGAATACTCTATAACAGTAAAACCTAAATTGAAACCATCATCGTGACTTTCTAATAAATTGTAGTTCAGTGTCATTTACGTCGTCCATCGTAACGTAAACACATTCTGGTACGTAAATCCGGCGTTACGTGACGTAGGGAGTACGGCAAAATGGGGGAATATTTATATAGTGATAAAATCCATTTACGAGCCACGCGCTACAATGCGGGACGAACAAACTTTATTTCCATAGCTTTCATATCTAGCCGGGCTCCAGGATCGTAGGGCTGGGAAACGGTATACCAATGTTGCTGGTATCGATAAACACGATAAATTCGTAATGTGTACACTGCATGTATTATTATTTGTAATAGTAAACAGTTAGGAAGAACTGTAGACCTCGAGTAGAATAATAGATAATAGAAATTAGACAGCATATGGGTTAGGTTACAAATACCAAACTTTAGTCCAGTATCAGAAAATGTCAAACGGAAATTAAATGTAGATTACGAATATTACGAAATTAAATATTATTATCTAACAAAGCTAGCAAAAATACTATTCATTCTGAAGCAAACGACAGGTGAAGTCAACGTACTGTATTGTAACGATAACAAATGATTGAAGCTATCGACAATCAAAAATCCCTTTACCACATCACCAACGTCCAAAGCCACCCTCAGTTTTTCCTTCAATTTTCCTTTTGCGATCTCCACTCACTTAATTGACGAAGAATTTTGATTGGTCCGGGTACCTAGACGCCATATTTCTATGCATCCGTCGTGGTGCCTTTTTTTAATTTGAGCTCGCCTTCATTTATTATTCCACTCTTATTTTAATGGTTAGGTTCGTTATTGTCCGTCTCTCGAGTCTCGATATTATTTTTGAGTGTAATTGCTGTCTGCATGTTGTGAATTCCGAGTACCTACCGCTTTGTTTACTGAGGCTTAACCCTCGATCGCTTGTATATTTTAACATAATACTTTGCCAACTTTTGATTAAACATTTTGTACGCATGTAATGTATCTATTGTTTTGTCGTTGGCCAAAGGCGTGATAACGTTTATTGGGATTCCTGTGAAACTTACCGTCGCTTATTTAAAAATTACAAAAAACTGATTAGTTTAATAATTTATGCTAATCTGCTAATAGAGCAGTTATGATTTATTATATGCTCAAAGTACATTCATAAATACGAGGACACAAATGCATTACAACATTCGCATCGCAACAAAACAATTGCATTATTAGAGTATTGTGAAGTCATGCGCTGAGATACAGTTGTTGCCTGAAGGTTAATATTGTAACAATAGTGTGGAATATGTTGAAGCTATCGATAAGGTTCATTATTGACATGCGGAACCAAAAAGTAAGGGAAGAGTCAGGAGATATAAGCACAATGCGGTGTTCATGACGTTTCAATGGGCGGCCATTCTGGAAATTTGTTGGCGATTCTCGAACGTACAAGTGAATCGGCGCGCGCGCAGCGTTTTGTCAATCCTGTCGACCGCCCTACTGTTTAATCAGCCTCGCATTCAACTGTACCGCCTTTGACGAGTAATTGCTACGGCGATTGAAATGTTATTCCTCACTTCTTGTTATTCATTATTTATATCGAAGATTGTTGCATGCACAACTGATTTGACGTATTACAAACACTACAGTGTGAACGATGACGAACTGAACACTCTACGTACACTTGTAGGTGTTACATTTCGTCTAGAATTCAAGACCATAATAAAAAAGTAAATCAGGCATAATGTTTTAACACACAACATTTATAACGACTATCACTATAATGATAATATGTACTTCCACATTTTAAAAAACATCGACGTTGGGAACAAACATATGGAGTTATTATCTGTTCTGCCCATACCGTATAATACTGTATTATATTGATATACCAGTTTTATATACATTAATGGATTAAATTCAAAGAAGTATTTAGCACTATTCATGAGCAGAGCCTAACTTTGTTCGATCGTTCGACAATCTTAAGTTTATTAGCAGTGTAACAGAAGTGATTCAAGGTTAAACAACAATGAGTGAACATGGAATATTTCACCTAAATAACAGCGAGTGTCCCTATTCTGGAAGCGATAAAAATGTAAAGCGTGAGTTGCATCGCAATGGCAAGGTCACCGCTCCCACCCGGCCATTGTTCCTGCAAACTTGAGACGAGAGAGCATAAGGAGAGGAATCCTAATGATGTTGGGAGTGAGTGGCAAGTAGGTCTGGGGTGTAAGTCCTCGTACGTGTTATTTCGTGTCATGGAAGTGATACACCTATAGAAATAGTAAATAGGGATATGACCGTCTGATAATAATATTTATCTGTAACTAATAGACACGCGCAGTGTATAGGCGTTCGCTCTCGTTTTACACTATTAGTCTAAAATTATTAGAACTTCATCATCATCATCATCAGCCTATAACTGTCCACTGCTGAACATAGGCCTCCCCTAGAGCGTGCCACGTTGCCCGGTCCTCTGACTTATTAGAACTTACCGTTATTTATTACTTCTGCTGCTCTGAATCAACAATATGACATCAAAATATGATGAGATTGCACCTCTAGCTGTCTACGAAGGTATCCACATATTATAAAAATGTCCTCGCTCTAACAGGTATATCGCATTGAAACATGACATTATTGTTATTCTGAATACGAAATAGCTTCGCGTACAGCATCTTAACAACAAGGTTGCATTTCGAGGATTGTTCCATTAGTGATAATATTTCATTATTAAAGACAAAGATGTCAGTACACAGTTCATCTTCCAGATCGATATGTGTAAAGACCAGGTCGTTTCCGAATGAAAGAATGAATGAGCGAATGTGTCTACTATATAAACATGTACTACATGTGGGTACTATACTCGTATATCAGGATTCTCTCATTTATATCTCGTTTAATTACTAATTTTCTACCCTTCGTTTTATAACTCTGAACTAATAGGAGTCCTAGTAAGGAGAAGGTTTCCATAATAGTTGTTTTTTAGAACTGCAGTGATTTCAGTAATTCCACATAATAACTGTTTGAATTTTTCCGCAATCGTATTATAATTCCTCCAGATGGCAAGTGGTTAGTACACCACACGAGTATGTGTTGCTGCTGAAGTATCTTTAAGTGATATTTTACATGTCTCGCATTTCCAGACAAACTGGGAGTGTACTACACTCCTCTGCCTACCCCAATGGGGATTACAGTCATGATTAACATTTTTATTATTGTACCAAATCGTTTGGTTGACAAAAGCGGATTTAAATCAGGCTCATCGTACATCGAATCGAGTCATATTAATGGCGTAATATGGCATAGTTTTTCTTTTTTTGTATTACGTATAACTAAACCTACGTAGAAATTAACTTTATTAACCGATACTTTTTTTCCCCTTATTTTCGTATAGCTCGTTACATTATTACGTTGTTGATCTTGCTGCTGTTGTTGTGATATTCTGTGTACATTTTCACTCGTTTATAATACATTGAACGAATACAGTAGGTCCTTTTAAAATAGCAACATTTGATTGAACAAGTTTAGAAATATATTGTTATTAACATCTAAGTAGTGGGTACTCTTAGGCTGTTGAGAAACAAAGTATTGACTATTAAGCTAATCGAAATAAGAGGTAAGTGACAGTTAAATACCTATAGTTTATTCCTCGCTCTTCTCTGCTTCTAATTGACTATTATAATGAGACATTCAGTATTACGTAGTCAGTTACGAATAAACACGATTTTAACTGTTTGTATACTATATAGAATACATACACCAAAACAATCTCGCTCAGTCGGCAAGCGAATATTGAAGCCTTAATTTGCGCAGAACTAATATTATTGCGGAATGCCCGACGCCGTGCATCCCCGTAGGTTCATTAACCCCCTCCCTTAGTCACCACCCTGTAGACGAACCTTTAGATATAACCAGCATCTGTGTAACGTGCACAAGATGATGGAAGTCGGCTCGTATGTATAACCGTAGCTTGTCTTTTGTAGGCAAGATTTACACGCACACCTGACGAATACTCGTATATTGAGCTCTACACTAATAGTAAAATAGTAAGGATGAAGATAGTAGACACGATTGTTAATAATTCAACTAGCCCATTAGTTAATGTTTGACAAACCTTAGTACTAAATCGAAGGTTGTGGGTTCGATTCATATAATGCCAAATTATTCTACGATAAACAGGTGCTTATTATGTGTTTTCGCGCAAAGCTTGTGTCTGTTGAAATATTGGTGACCTAAATGTTTATTTTTACTAACTATCCGAGCGAATTTCAACAGAGTTCATGGTCTTAGAGATATTATGAACAATTTGGAGAAGTGTAGACTTCCTCATGATGTTGTACTATCAATGTTGTATTGTTGTACAATCGATGTTGTACTGCCAATCTACCAAGTGATAATTCATGTTAAAGACACAAATAGCTTTTTTAATTCATCACTGCATATCAGGATTTTAAATTCAGACCTAAGAGGATGGCTGACATCACGAAACTAACAGCTTCTAACGCGACTGGCTAACAGAGTTCCCGAAAACACCTGAACTATTAATAGTCACTAAAGCCCACGGACATCAGCCATGAACGAGTATTTTTTAAATATCCAAAAACCAACTAATTAGGTACTCATTACAGAAATTAAAACAAACATAACAAACACTACGTCAAATGTTATTTTCCGTTCGAAAACAATGCTAGGTATGTAATTTGCTCGAAAAAAGATAAAAGGTTTTGTCTACGGGTTTTACATTAACTTGTGTGTCTATAAGAAATAATTGGAAGAGTTACGATTTGTCTAGGCGGCGGGAAACCCAATTAACATAAAACCGACTCAATGAAATCTCCCTAAGTTCCAATAATGCCTATAAATGTATATGTCTGAGTAGATTGGAAAAACTGCGGCCGAACACAGCGGGCTTCAGTGAGAGCTGATAATATGAACGGAAATACTAACATTTTTAATACATAATTGTAAATATGTAGATGCATATAAGGTTTATAAATACTTTCATTATTTCAGACAACTGTCACTTTATATTTTCTATTCTAATTCCTTTATATTTTCTATTCTAATTATATTAATTCGGTTTTAAAATTAGGTACATGTATAAAAAATGAATTTTTAGTGATATAAAACATTATAAGCAATGTTTCTTCTTTTTATTGCGCTATAAGTAGGTACTTTTGTTTCGCTACGAATCATGTCATAATTAACGATTTGATTTCAAATATACGAGTACATATTTAAGGAATGATATGACAGTTGAAAGTACGAAAATTCAACAGTAATTGGATAGAATCGGGTTCAACGTGATGTAGCTATATAATAATGAAGAGGAAAGATTTTCAATTTAATTTTGTGACATCAATTCATAAAAATGACTGATTCGAAATGATAAAGCATAAAAATCGTAATTACGAGTAAAAACATTACGTTTTCGAGATAAACCGTAAAATTATTAAACAATTTCTTTTCTAGGAAAGATGTAGTTGTAGTTTCAAAATAACTATTTCTATTATTTACCTTTATATCATAGACAACCTTACGTATTAGGCAAGAAACAGCAGCCGATATACACACGTGTACAATCTCGCTTACAGCTCTCTTGATGCCTCTGAGATCTAAATTAGACTGCTTCATCTTACGAGTACATCTTACACTTCCTTAGAAACAACAAGACAACGGTGCGAATAATTTTTTTGGGCCCAGATGTAGATACAGAAGGGTTTTCTGTACTCGAGAGAATCTGCCACCTGCTCAAATAATATCAGAAATCTAATATCAGCGAGCTCCATTTTCAATTCCATTTCTTAGTGCGGCGGGTAGCGATGCTGGCGCCGGCGGCTCGTGCGCGGAATGTTAATGCCCGTTAATCAGACATTGTGCACCCTGCCTCATCCATTCATTGTAGATCTGTGTTTCCACAGAGCGACATTTCTTCCAATACTCTAATATAGAAAACTGCCGATTAAGTATATTACATCAACATGATTATACGATTTGAAAACTCATATACATGCGGAAGGGATGTCTTTGACATGCAAAGTGTTTTAACATTCTTCTTCATCTTCTTCTTCTCGTGCCTCTCCAACTAGTGAAGGTTGGCAGTCAGTTCTGCATATTTAACATTCTTCTTAGTAGTAGCAAAATAGTCGCTGACATGGAAGACCTAATTGACAGAGCGACTTTTCTTTGAGGTTGTAGATCTACGTATGGCCAACTACCGAGCATTTCACTATACTGTTTGTAAGATAATCAAGAATGAAGTTGAACAGCTAGATTTATGACAGAGTATTTGGGATTTTTTTTTCTACTTTTTTCCAGGTCTACAATTAACACAGTAGCGGGTCATTGCGGAAGAATGATAATAATGCATGACGTACGTGTATGTACCTATTTTAAAAAGAAAGAAAAAATCTAATCACAGTTTTATTGGACCGAGATCTATGTATGGCATAAAGCAGTTGGTTAAGGAGAGATCATTTTCAAATTTTAGACCTAATTGAAGCGCAAAATAAAATGAGGAATGAGGAGGAATGATTTACTTATACTTAAGCGCATCATACCTTCTCCCCATATTTACGTCAATAATTTTTTGTTACATAATCAATCAAAATACAATGTTTATTTAAAAACTTACAACGACGTCTAATTATATGAAACTTCACTTGTAACATTGCATAAAGTTGAAAACTTGATATAAAACGAATGTCCAATTAATTCTATGATAAAAAACGAAATATGTCTTCTGACCTTGCGTAGTTGCTTTTCGACTGTAAGCTTCTTGCGTCGTTTATGTTTCCTGACGAATTTTCATAACGTTATCTCATCTCAATCAAATAAATACAAATTAGAATTATTCTCTCATGTTGTTTTTGTGTGAAAAGCCAAGTCTGTTCCCTCAAGTCGGGAAGACAATAGCCGGGTGCTGAGGGAGCGGCGACCTTGCCATTGCGATGCAGTCCACGCCACAGTTTCGTCCACGAGACAATTTCGCCGCTACCAAAATAAGGTCAAGCGAACAATATAGGTTAGGTATGCCCGAAGTGTTTGTTGTTTCGGATTATCTGTACACGGATAATGTACGGGGTTCACCTTTTTATGACACGAAGATGGCAATTGGCATGCCGCTTTTGAAGTCATCGCATGTATATGACCTATTGATATTATTTTATATGACTGGCCTATTGGTTCAGTGGTCAGGAAATCTGATTTCAGAGCTGATAGGAGTGGGTCCGTTCCGTCCCAAAAAATATCCGTATTATGATCACAAGTACTTGTTTTCCACCTGGGTACAATGAGATATAGGTATATACATATGTACATACGAATGAATGCATGTAGTTCATCAGTCGTCTGGCCACTCTAACATAATACAACAACACAATAAATAAATAAAAGACAGTAACACTTTATTCCTCACAATTAGTTTCAATAGTACAATATTCATTAAAGTGAAATTATTGACCGCACTGACGAATAAGAGCCTTCCAATACTAAATCCTCTACATTGAAATTAGTCACTGATAACAGCAATTAAAACTTTAATTAGTAAGATTGTAGAGCTCAGTAGTAGTGTTTGTATTTTATTCCAGGATCTAAATATAGAGAACGAGAAGCTCTACTGTCAGCTGTTGCCAACACCCGCGACCTGTCCGTTTGTTAATTAATTTCTTGTGCTAACTAAGGAGTGATTGCAAAAAAATCCAGCTCGTTTTACAACCTTTCTATTCGTGGCATGTCCTTATTATAGGTCAGTTAAACAAAAAAAAAAGAAGAAAAAAATAAGTTTAGAATTTTAGCACTTAATATAACGAGATTGCAATTGAACACTACTAGTATTGCAATGTCGAGGTAGAGTATTATTCTATCAGTGAAAGTAGCAATACTGGCCGCAGCCAAAACATTAGCTGATGTAGAGTGCCAGTAGAG
This sequence comes from Parelbella ahira ahira, assembly GCA_018244795.1. Taxonomy (NCBI): domain Eukaryota; kingdom Metazoa; phylum Arthropoda; class Insecta; order Lepidoptera; family Hesperiidae; genus Parelbella; species Parelbella ahira. The sequence goes on along the minus strand of DWME01001996.1, from coordinate 1,787 downwards.
AAGACAATTTTCACGGATATAAAAATTCCATTCACTAACATCTGTGCGTAGCTGCGTTTAGCGGTGTGTCGCATGCATTTTACATGAGCGCCGAGAGTCGCGCAAGGTTGCCGGCGAGAGCGGTGCCGCACCCCACACACGAAAACAGGCAAAACGGCAATATACCTACTTATCTTGTAATTTTGAACTTTTTGTAATATAAAGTAATGTTATTTAATTATTTTATAATAAAAATTTTGATTAATTTCCAACAATTTCTCAAATAAGATTTCTTTAATCAATGTTTTATATATTTTCTACATAATTTATTTTGTATATAGGTAATATTTTATACAAAAGTGATGTAATTGCATTATTTAGAAACTAAAACGATAAGAAAGGACCCATATAAAATGTTTTAAATACATATTATGTACGTAAAGACATAATATGGCAACCCTAAATCCGAACCCAGTCTTGCACCCACACAATCTCACAACCACCCACACTTCCTAATTAGCCGCGTGTAAACACATATTGCGCCTGTGTGGGTAACCGACGGTGTCAAGGGCCGACTCGCGCTTTGCATATTTTCGGACAAGGACCGTTTTGGGAAATGCAACAACGACCATTCTGTTTACGGGAACAACGCGCAATCATATCGTTTTATTGTTTATACCAACGTAAGTAATGATTTTGTAAACATGTTTCATATCACATTTTGTCCTCTAATATCGAAAGCTATATATTATGACAAATTCGCTTACAGTGTCAATTTTTGCAACTTAATGTTCCCATTCATAGGTGACAATTTAGTGGTATGCTAATTTAATCCTTCAGGCCATAAACGCGAAAAGTATTAATGCTAAACTAAACTTCTATTTCATGACAGAGTCATACATAAGTATAAACACTTGGCCCGTTACACCTAAACTGATTCCGCTACCCTTTATATACGATATTTATATTTATTACCCCAAATCCAGGTTATAGGAAATCGGTATTACGCAAGAGTTTCAAGAACAGCCTACCCAAAAGAGGCTCTTATCAGGTCGCGTCGCATCGAAACGATTCTTTTAATCTATACCAGAGGTTCCCAAACTTTTCATACGGAAGACCATTCGCCAATTTTTACAGATAATATATGTAATGCTAAGTTTATTCTCTTAACATTTTTATAATATAGATTATGTTATGTTATAACATTTTAGAAGGTTTATATTCTTTTATTAGTGAAGGTTATCACTCAGAAGTTATCAATTATAAAAAATAACTACAAACACTTAATATATGACATAGAGATCTTTTATATATTGAGGAATAGAATATTTTCTCACCGTCACGGGCCCAATGCAAGGTGGGTTCATCTTTCGCTTGTAAATATATAGGTACTACCCACTTTGAGAATCCCCGATCTCCGGTAACAGCGTCGGTACGACCGGTAATATTCGGAGATAGCCCGCTTCCAGTAAATAGGCCGAATGATGTTCAGAGATAGGACTATTTTAAAGAATAACAAACCAATATTTACTAACTCACATTTTCATTTTTTGGAAGATGCAAACAAGTTCACAATCCAAAGTAATCAGGTAACGTAACAGTACGCCTGGAATCCCCGAAGGGGTAGACAGAAGAGTGTAGTATACCCCCACGTTTCACCAGTTACGATTACGTCCCATGGAATGGGTGGTGAGCCTATTGCCATATACCGGGCACAGATCCAGACTCCGGGTCACTACTAGAAATTCTAAATTAGAAAAATCCAATAGTACCCGACCCGGGATTTGAACCCAGGACCTCCCGATCGG
>DWME01001995.1:0-22423 GCA_018244795.1 Parelbella ahira ahira | reverse complement strand
TTTAAGTAATCATTAACCTTGTAGTAAGCCTTTTTACAAAGATTAGTTTTTATAATGGATTTAAACTTATTATGTGAAAGATTAATAATGTCAAAGCCACTACGCTACTATTAGAAAGCCAGGAACTTTACTCTTAAAAAAAGACGTACAACAATGTAATGTACTTAGGTATTCAACGTATATCTTCCTAGTTAAGAAGATAAAGCCGGCACCCGCCAGACTCGGTGCGACACGAAATATCCATCTTATCTGCACAGACCGGGTTTCGCCTTCTTCGCTATTGGTGTCATATTCTGTTTATATAGTACGGGATTTATTCTTAGACGCGATTATCAATACAGTCTCGTCTGTTTTATTTCCTTTTTAATGATACACAATTACACACACGCAAACACACACACACAAACACACACACACAAACACACATATATACATGTATACGTATGTATGTATATTGTATATATATACAAATGTATATATCTATGTATAAAAGATAATCGTGTTAGTTACACTATAACTCAAGAACGACTGAAACGATTTGGCTGAAAATTGGTGAAGAGGTAGCTTAGAACCAGGAATCGGATATAGGATACTTTTTAGATCTCAATTTATAGATTTTTTATTTTGTTATTGCGGATTGAGTTAATTATCTGCTAGTTCCGTGAGATTCTAACAGATGGCGTTGATTGAGTGAGTATCCAATAAATAACGCTATGTTAAAATTACAAACGTTTCATATAAGCTACAATTTATTTCATGTTACACTCTTACGGGTACGTCTTGCTGCGGCTAAAGTATAAGATAAATTTATATTATAGTAAACGATAATCTTTATGTATGTACAAAAATCTCGGGGCACAATTTTTTCCGGGATAATCTCCGAAACTACTGGACCGATTCTAAGGTAATTTCGCACAGATTTGTGACTTTGTCCAACTTAAAATATTTATTTCGATTAATGACCGCGATTTATTGTTATAATATTTTTATCTAACAAATCGTTATAATACTTATTAATTTTATGATTTTCCAACATATGGCCGTGTTAGCTAATCTGTTAGGAACACACAGACTTAATTTTAATAAAAAGTAGATGACGCTGTGTTTCGATTTCTAACAATGATTTATTTTACACGTGTTCATTTATTTACGGTTATTTACACATGTTATATGTATATACGCTATAGAAGTGTTTGTTAGACTCGGTAGGTGGCGCTGCTATTTGAATCTCATAAAACCATTTTAATGACATTTTTGTGAACTTTCGCGTCCCGTAGTCCCTGTAAAGTTTGAATTCATAAATGCACCAGGCAGGCGGCGCTGTGCGGGTAGTCGGTGTGTCACCAAATTTAATTTTCTGAACAATTGACAATATTAAATAATTTTAAACGGTCCTTTCTATTTTTTTACCCAAACGTGAATTCGTAATTATTGAATCTCAATATTAAAAAGTTTAATTTAAAATAACCTATTTACTGTAAACTGCTTTTCAGGACAGGACGACGTCTGCCGGGTCCGCTAGTATTCTATAAAAATTGAATGACAATAGGTATTATTGTGTTTGTGACATACTGCGGCTCAGTTGTAATGATGACATAATATACAATATCGGTTTACACCAAGGCCGGCGACTGATGCGAAATTTCCTAATGCAAATGTTTAAGGGCAGCCGTTTCATATACACATATACATATATCATCGATTTGTCAGCCTGACTTTTTGTCAGACTGTCAATAGAAAACCGGGTTGTAAGTATCCATTACCTTGTATGAAATCAACAAAATAAGAGGTACTTCTGTTAACTTTAAGGTTACTAAACACTCGACTATTGTTTGTTATGATTGTATCCCCTATATAATATTTACAATTATCAAGTAGTCTATTATTGCTCATATTAAAGTAGGAAAATGATGTTTTGTTTCAAGAAACATTGTAACTGTCTACAATTTGTTCCAAGTGATATTTTATAACAGCTTTATTTTCTGGTATTTCTGTTGTTAGTATATACGAACAAAAACAAAATAAGTCCGAATTAGAAAATGTATTAAAAAAGTCGACATAAAGGAAAGAGGGAATTAAAAGTATGTGCCGTCTATTGAATTGAAGCATGTGTAGCAGATGATAAGAGCAGTAATGGTTCAAATACATGTTATCTATGTAGTGCTGATAACCCACTCGTTTCCGAGCATATCATTCCATTATATAAGCTTGGTTCTTCTCAGCGTTAGTAACATTTACTAATAAATCATCATAACAACATCGCGAAAATGAGTTTTAACAACAAAGTTGTTATTGTGACTGGAGGGAGTGCAGGGATAGGAGCTGCTACTGCCCTACAATTTGCCAAAGAAGGTGCGAATGTGGTAATAGTTGGTAGAAACGAAGGAAGACTAAAGGAGGTTGCAGAAAAGTGTAAAAATCTCAAAGCTGAATGTCATGTCGTTAAAGCAGACGTTACGAAGGAAAGTGATGCGAAGAAAATTGTTGATGAAACCATAAAGAAATATGGGAAGTTGGACGTGCTTGTAAACAACGCCGGAATTTTGAGAGAAGGCACCATCTTAGATGGTAGATTGTTAAAATTTTACGACGAAGTAATGAACACCAATCTTAAATCGATTGTGCTTCTGACTTGTTTTGCTTCACCGCATCTCATTAAAACTAAAGGAAATATTATAAATATTTCCAGCGTAGCCGGAACAAGAATAAGAACTCCCCTATATCAAGCTTACTGTGCCTCAAAAGCGGCTCTGAATATGTTTACACGTGGGACAGCACTAGAGATGGCTCCTCACGATGTGAGGGTTAATTCTGTGAGCCCCGGCCCTGTGAAGACCAACATACTGCAAGCGGCTGGGGTCAAAGGAAAGATTGAAGATTGGACGAATTTCACCGCTCTTCGGAGAATAAGTGATTCCGAAGAAATAGCCGATCTAGTTTTATATTTGGCGAGTGATAAGGCCAAAGGGATAACGGGATCAAACTTTATATGTGACAATGGTACTTTAATTGACAAAGCTTAATTGTTCATGTCGGTATTTCATATTATTTTAAAATAAAGGCTTTCTGATAAATGATGCAATGTATATTCCTATTGTATTGTATATGTATCTTTTAAAATATATTGTTTAATATCCATTATCTGATTAAAGGCTTTTCTTTTTACCTGACTAATAACTTGATTGCTAGCAGTGTTCGTAACGTCTTTGATCCTGGAAAAGGCAGGCACAGGAGTGTAGTATAGTTTCACCAGTTACGTTACTTCCTACTATGGAATAGGAGGTGAACCTACTGCCACGCTCTGAGCACAAATCCAGATTTCGAGCGACTACTAGGAGTTTCATGTCATTTTATTTAGTGTATTTATTTATTTTACGTAAAATGTACATTGCACAAGCATACGGTTGTAATTTCTAACTGTGACAGTTATTCTACTATGCAACGGAAAGTTGATGAGTTCAAGCATGACACTTTCATTACATTCAAAATAAATTATCAGCACACTGACAGTAGGTGTAGTGTTTATGAAAGAATTAAGAACTGTGTGGTGAATATCTGTACGTACACACCGATGTAATTGTATCATTAAATTATATCCTGAATTTATTCGTTTCCACAGCGACGTCGCTATGGGCGGCAGGAGCTTATGAAGAGAGACTGGATAGATCGGAAATTGGTTATAACAAAAACGTATGCGAGTTAAGTCGGTAGAAATGTAATTAAATTACGTCACTAGAATTTGCTATCTTAAGTGACATCAGACTTTTTCGGAAAAACATGGACTATTAGAACACTTGCTCTATTCCTAATATTTATATTTTATACGTATTTTACTCCACATGTCTAAAACCTCTATAGGGTTATGTTATCAAAAACGTAATGTTCAAAGTCTAGGTAACCAAATGGCTTTTGTATTAACGAACAATCTAGAAAATTTAATCAAAATCATCGCTTTTACGATCTTGTCTGACCTAAATCCACCGCCAGAGGTCAAGTTAACGGCGAAACCCACGAAATATTAGTAACGTCGGTCTAAGATTGCTAAACAAAGATAGAGCCTTAATCAACTTAAGGTCTAACCATCATAAGTAAAGGCCGGTGTGGATTAAATTTATACCCCCTAAAATAATTAATTCCCCTTAACTTCATTAAGAAACCCGCATAGGTGTAATTACAATGAGCTGAGGAATCTTAATTGTCGGATTGGATGACTGACACACAGCTACGAAGGATGTTGTTAATCGGTTCGTGTTGTTCCATCTGATTCAATGATATGAATCAAACGTTACATAACACAAACGCAAGTTTCTATTCAAGTAGCAATGATGACATAAGTGAAGTTTAGTTACAGAACAGTTAAAGCTAACCACGTATGGATAGATTGAAGATTTTGATCAGTGGAGAGTTTAAATGTTCAATCCGTTATACGATATGGTTTTATGACAACCACCTAAGGATATCGACGATTATTTCGGCGCATCTTCGAGTTCAAATGGTTTTGAAATCAAAGCTGATCATAAAGTTAACCGTACTGAAAGTTTATATCTATGCATTCTGAGCTTGACCATTATTCTGCGAAAAGTTCCAGCAATTGTTCATCAAGCGTTTTGTCATTGTATCTCAATATATGTACAGCGTTATTCATTTTCGCATAATGGGATGAATGTATGCGCTGTCGGTCAGGGTAGCGGCATAACACAATGACGTAATAACGCAGGTTATTGTTCGCCCCGTGATCCCGGGACAATAGGGTGATATCCTCCGCGAAATGGGCATTCATTCAATGGATTAGAATTAGCCAAGGCGTTAGTTTAGACCGCTTTATCTATTAAGCTAACCAACCTGAGTTTAGAAGCGTATTGTGCCGGTTTAAATGTGAGGATATGACCCGCAGCTCGTGTTAATGGTTATTGTGTATGCGTTCCGATAGTTATGTTTTGTGTTCGCTGGCTTATTGGAAACGATTGTCAAGTACAGCTAGAAGTTGAGATGAATTGTTACACGAGCTGTTTTAGGACTGGTTTTTTAATAAATTATAGGCCAGCATTTGGCAGCGGTCTCGTCTGATAGGAAGCGCAGATGCGTCCTAAGATGGAGCGCGCATGCCTAGGAAGAGCCTATTCACCGTTGTTTTGGAGAGTCTTAAGTATCTTAGTAATTCAAATTAACAGACCTATTGCTGCAGTTCTTTTATGTGTATGGTCAGCAGCAGCCACTTGTGACTGCGGCTGCCTACTGCCAATTTGTCTGCAACTCTGTTAGACACAAGGCAGTTTTATGGAACTTCTGTTGACTGGTTGCGTTGAAGTTCGGTTCAGTTCCCTTATCTATTTCCGCGTTGTATATAAAAAAATGGCACATACAATAAGCCATGTTATATCAGTAGTTTATCCCAGCCTAAAGCCTTTTAAGCAATTAGGGTTATCGTTGATGGATTTCTCTTATAGTGGCTTTTTGGTGTATTATCCGCTAATGATAGATCAATTTTATCTACAGAGATGGACGTGATTATATGGCTTAAGCAGATGTTGTAGTATTGGTCACTTAAAAAACGTATCATCGCTCCTGTAATCCCCTAAGAGGTAGGCAGAGTTATGTTACTTGGTTATGTTTGTTCACCAATTCTGTTATGCCACCCTTTATGATATAGGTGGTGAGCCAATACACGGTTACAAATCTAGATTTTGCGATACTACTAGGAATTTCAAGTTAGATGAAAATGTTACCACGTGCAAAACGTTCAAAAACTAACACTCTTCACGCCTCTGGTACACTTAATTCTTAGTAATCGTTTGGTATTGAATATTTCTGCTTTTAATTAAGCTGTAGTAATTATTACTATTTTTGATTGATTAACAAATATTTGATTGATGACTTGATTAAAATGGGTTGACGATTAACAAAATTATTTGTTCGATGACGTGATTCCGAAAAAATCCGGACAAAAACTAAATTGAGCGAAACGCGCAGTTCATAATGCACATAGTTTAATAAATATCAAATTCTGCGCTTTTTACGTCGCTTAGCGAACGTTCAAATACAAAAAACATTTTGCGCGTGGAGCTAGCCAACAGCAACCTTATTAGAAAAAACTTCATCGGAAAAGCAGTAACCCGACCAGGCTAACGAGCATTGACCATTTATCTAACAAATCTTATTACAACACAATAAGGTTTATATTCCAACGCTCCTAACTGTTACAGGAGTAGTTGTAAATTTGCAGGTTTATTGTTAATATTGACACGTCAACGCTCCGTTTCAAACTTTTCTCATTTTGAATCCAGTCAAACTGGAAACTCGAATGCTTGGAGTGGCGTCCTTCAGCCGGCTGCGTTAGATATTATTTTTGCCGATTAACTTACCTCGCTGGCGCACCGTGGTCCATGGAATCGCTTGTTTATTTGGATAACATGCTGTGCACTGGTTTTAAAGTGAAAACTGGGAATATATGAATGTCTCTAGACAACGCATGGTAAATAATTATATATAAATTCAGACAATATTACTCTATAGATAAGAATTACATGGTCGTTTTTAACTCGCAGGTATAAAATGTGGATTGAGCTTCCATCTCAGTTTTTCCTGAGGTTCTTCCAATCCGGCAAAGCATTGGTAAGTAATAGGTGTTGCAAATGTCCATAGGCGACGGTGACCACTTAACATTAGGTGGCCCATCTACTGGTTAGTCTAAATATAACATAAAAATTAATTAGGTACTGAATAAGTCGTTAATTGGTTTGTTGGGTCAGTAATTACTGAGTCTGATTGTTGAACTGGGTTCCACTCAGGACAGTTTGTGCGAAGAGAATGAGTATTTTGTCTGTAATCTACGAGGTGTATGTTGTGTAAGTACGTGTAGGTGTAAGTAGGTATGTTTGTAGGTTTATTAGCTGTCAAATACTACAGCACATGTTCGGCTTTTTTGGGATTCAATCCCGGCATATGAGTTGTACTAAGTTATTCATTATAATTATTATCATCATTATCTAGATAATTCTACTCAATGTGAAAAACAGGATTCACCTTTAAACCAATACTTTCAAAATATCTGCTATATAGAACTTCTGTCATTTATTGTAACGACTCTGCTAATTTAGGTATATTAAGATTACAGATTAAATCTCTGTTTTTACATATAATTAAAAAAGCATATTATGTAGTATGGACACGGAAATGGACTAATATAACTGGTGGGTCCAGATTTAAACTGTAAGTAATCTGATGGAAGACATTTTTATTTCATTTTGTTCTTGACAATATAAACACGTTAAAAATGTCACTTCCATTACTGAGAATTAATTTAAAACAATGTCTTTGTGACGATTTTGGGTGAGAAAGTAATTAAGGCTATTAGAACTTTGCTGTAGATGTGAAAAAAATCGAAAAAATATGAAACGCAAATTAATAACTAAAAATTACCTATTATTTCAGTTGGCAACACTTACGCGTGATTAAAACATGGCGCCCGACGACGTATAATAAATTCTCGGTGATACTTTTTGTGTTCCATTTTAAAAAAGAAACGCTGTCGTATTTCCCTGCGCGCTCATAAACAATCCAGATGTACGGATACGATAGAATATGCACACTCGATATTGTTTCTTTGAATTTTAAACGCGCCATAGCAGGTACATATAGAGTTTGCCGCGCAAATTCCTAACCTATAAAGGTGAATTTAGCGGGAACTCTTTGACAGTTGATAATATTTATTTTCCTCTAAACTGAATCCTATGTAGGGGGTGTCATTTTTGTGTATTCAACCGAAGAGTTTTCTATCTACATGGTCGTTGTTCTAGAGGTTAAAAATATAATTTGAATAATAAAAAAAAATTGGTTCGTAATCCACAAAATAAACAAATAGGGTAATATTCAATATTTTCTCAAGTACTTACGTTTTGAGAAATTGGGTGTTGTATTTTCTCAATACTTATCCGATTTTCTACATCAAAGATTTAGTTTTTTGTTATATTTACTGTTGGGATCCGAAATGACAAAAAAACATTGCATTGCTTCAATAAAAACGTTATTTTATGTTATCTAAATTAATTAAAAGATGTGCAGTGAAACATTTTAATTAAATATGGCAAAGTGACATCACATTGACAATTATGACATCAATAATGCTATTCTAATAAACACTGCAATGTTCACAGCACAATGCTGCTAAAAACATCGTAAATAAAATAATAATAGCGGCGATAATAACAAAATTATTCAGAACTGAAACGGGCGACGAAACTAACAATTGAAATGTCAAATAAAAAAAAACAACGCGCATAACGCACAACCTAGGAAATACGCATTAAAAATTTCTGGTGTATTCTTACCCTTTTTTAATCTGTCATTCAACCACTTAAACGTAGGTTTTGTGCACTGCATTTATTTAAACACCGAGGGTGTTGCTACGTGCGACAATAGTCACTTGTGCTGGTGTGTTTTATGCTTGTCTATAACAGAGATCCGGAACATTTTTGGGCCATTCCAAAAACAACAAACTCCGTGAAATTATAATCACACGGGATTTAATACAAGTTTAATACAAGATTTAATTCACATTGACAGTAGAAAAACTTAACTGTAATGTACGAATGTTGTCATAAGTTCTAAGTAGTCTATTTTTGATACAAAATGCGTCGTTAGATAGCTTTGGTAGTTATGGAAAATTTTTGGTTTTTGTGTGACTGTTAGAGACTACAACTTACTGTAAGCGAAGGTGTAAAAAAGTATTGAAGCAGAAGTAATCTAACAGATTTTTGTATGCGAAGGGTTTCTTATTTAGCGCTAATTTTGCTATCGTTTTTAGTACACGAGCCTTCTTTTTGTCCCTGTGGCCGAGCTCTCAAAATATTACAGATATTTATTGAAATTTTTCATTTCACAACTGGTAAATAGTTTCAGTGCATTACATCTGAACACTGGGAAAATACAGGCGTAATATTATGATAATGGATTTAGTATATTTATTTATAAGATCCACTAACCTACTATTGTGTGTGTACGACTGTGAATATACATTAGTAAATGATTTAAATACAATGGTCGTATACCCACAATTATGGGCGAACACAATCTACAATACTGACGCTCTATCAATTAACGTAATTCAATTAGTATAGAATAAATAAAGTTATCAGACACTCGCGAATGGTTCAATTTAAAAATAAATTACTGGAAACCACGTGTTGACGACGCCTGGCCTATATGTATCTCTCGCTCATAGTGTATGGTCTATTGAGATGAGTTTGAATGATGCGACGCTGTCTGAAGATGAAAGCAGACCTTTTAAATGGATCAATTCTCGCTAATGGATTCCCTCGCGCGAATTCTGTGAGCTTATAGACTTTTGATGTGCAAAACGTACAGCCTTATAATGGTATTGACACTAATGTGGCGTATTTGTACATACTTCTTGGCTGAAAGTGATGGAATGTTCGAAATTCAAATTGAATTACAACTAAATAAAAGTACGTTGGGTACATAAAATAAAATGTGTATACGATAACATGTTAAGCTTGTTTATTAAAACTATTAAGTTTAAAAAATAAGGGAATATACATATGTATTTTAGTGTATCCTTTTTTCCTACATTTGTCGTACGATTTTTAATTTTTTTTTGTTAATTTTTATCATATTTTATCAACCTTTACAATTATGTTGTAAAATATTTAATTTCAGTTTATTGTATATACATATTTTACCTTATTTATTAAATTGCACTGCATGTTTGTTTCATGTTTCATTTAATGGGTGTAAAATATGACAACCCGTGTTTGGTCAGTACTGTAGCCCATGGTCTTAACATTTTTCATTCTGAGAGTAAAATAACGAGAAACGATAAAAGGATTGATGTTCATGATGGTTTTTTTTTAGTGATTATATAACATCTAACAATATAATAATATATAGAAAATCATTCAATTAATTGAGACGCATGTATATATGTAGATACTTGTATTATAAGGGGACGGAATGCAATTTCCTCATGAGAGCCCCTAATATGTCTCCAAGTGCGGCAAATGGATAAAAATCAACTGCTGGGGATACTACTTTATTATTCAGCTAACACAGAGAAATGCTGTGTACTGAGTGTGCTATTTGTCTGTTAGTCAGTGGATTAGTCATTGGTATATCCCGGTCTTGTTACACTGGATCTTCTCATCAGGAGAGTTCATCATGCCGTTATAAGTTATATATTTCGCAATGATACATTTATTGTGTTACGAACATTGTGTTACGAACTCCGATTAAAATGTAATGTATGAAAATTCTATAGACATAACTAGTTTTTCTTATCACTTGAGCCTTATTCACTTGATTGTTTCATTTGTAAACTCTGTTGAAAAATATTAACTAGCAAGGGAACTGTTCGTGGTTACGAGAATTCGAATTAAATGTGACTTAAGCATTAGCGGCTTTTATTTTCTGTTAGGAAGAATGAAAAACGAATGAACAAACACAGTAATATCAATGTTCTAACAAATGCCCACAAAACAACCCTTCGACATTTTTATTGAATAAGAAAGATGTCAGATCCCTTAAGGGCAATGCTGTTACACGGTAAGGTCACCCTTCACTCCCTTGCGCCCTTGTCCGTTTTACACCCAAATCTATTGAATGTTACAACATTGTGAATTTCCGAAGTGTGTTGTAACGGGCCTTTTAGTGATAAAACATTCGTAATATTATGTTTCTGTGTTCTAAAATCTTTATTGCCACAGTCAGCATAATTTTCTGTCACATAATGAAGAATGAAGATGAATATTTTAAACATAAAGGAAACATTACGTACAGTAAGATTAACGGTGGTACAATAATATATTGGGATAATTACACATTATGTGTTACACACACTTGACCAACGAGGTATTAATTTTAGTTAATTATTTACATTTAAGGTAGAATCGAAAAGAAGTAATAATTTGACTGATATTTGTGTTGTGTGTAACTTTTGCAACTGTGTGTAAAGTGTAATCTTAATGCGTGTAGTTAATTAAAATCCGCTTCAAAGTTGGCTATGATAAAGTATTTTACTGTTTATTTTGCTCATTATTTTCAATTGATAAATTAATTGACAGTTAATTTACTGCCGGAATGTAAGCAGCAATATAATCTTTAAGTGGCTCGATTCTTAAAAGGAAAGCCACTTCGAGAAAATGCCGGTCTAGTCTGTCTACTATAATTTCCGCAACCTAAGCCGGCGTACTGAAGATTTCTGAATGACGGCTAATCTTATAATAGCAAACGACAAGAGAAGAAAAAAAAATCAAAAAAGAGCGCGGAAGAAAATGCACGCCAAGAAACCAGAGACAATGGAAAAATATCATCAGTTTTACTTAGTGTTTTTAATCTGTGGATCCGTCTGACGTGCGCGCATTAATTATCTATTGTTTGCTATGTTGATGCACATAACTATTACTTTTATTGCTATTAACAGAACCGTTTGTTTTAATCAAAGTTATCTTGGTTATTTAGTAATGTACAGATTTATAAAAGTTTCTGATTATAGAAAACATGTTGCGAATATATTCATCCCACAACGTACTTACTCGTATATAAAATGAGGGGGCAAAATGTTTGGTCTGTATGGATAACTTATTTGGCGGCCGATGCTCTCCGCCTATCCTGTAAAGAAACTTGGGTGTTGATATATGTAATAATAACTAATTATAACTATACAAGATGGTTTTATTTAACGATGCAATATGTTGTTCTAAGCTTAAGCATACATTTATGTTATAGTTTAGATATTATACCTACTTCGTTAGATTTATTGTCCTTTAGTTAGGATGTAGGTATAATTTATAATCTGTATTCAATATAGGACAGATAAAAACAAAATTGGATTCTACCGACGTTATTGTTTTTTTAGTTTAAAATTACCTGCGTAATAGGTAGTTCAAGTACGAGTACCTGAAGGTATCCTTTATGAAAACTTCCAAAAACCGATATGCACCTAAGCTGCAATAAAAACACCGCATGAAAAGCCTAGCGAAGCCTCGCATGGGAGCCTGTCCTCGAACTAAAATCGAGATGCCCTCGACCGCATAATTACACCGAAATTTCGGATACACTCGAGAGCGGGATCCTCGAGTGTTGGCATATTCAAAAATTTCAATACCAAACCGACCAGCGCGTGGGGTTTTGCTCTGACATGCTGGTGGTTCGAACGTCGAACATGCGTATGTAGGTGTAGTAATTGTACTGACAGCATACTTTAATTCATATTTCATTATTTTTTTTTTCATTCATTAACAATATTTTATATAACTATATTCTGCGCCTGGTACCACGCTATGAGTAGTAGGAATTATTATAATGCCTGTGTCATTAGGCTCTAGAAGGCTCTGGATTCCAACATATAAAATATCTGTTGAGTTATTTGCCTGTCAAGTATGTTTTTTGTTTAAAAAAATTTAACATGTCAGGAAATACTCACTTAAGTCTGTATAAAATTAAATAAAATTGTCTCATTTCACAGATGCAAATGATTATGTGTAAAATATAATAAGAAACATATTTGTAGGCTTGTTTTCTATGACAGAAGTATCAAAGTCATGTTGCTGCTTAGCGGCAACACTATCTGCAATGTGTAAATGTAAATTTTTCTTTTTTAAAATATCCCCTACTGTCTCGAATCTCGTAAACCGTACAATTTTCCGAAACCGTGTGTCGCGCGCATTATCTGAGTCAGAGGGAGTGAGAGGGGGTGGATATCAAAAGATTCCTCATCAAAAATGAACGACCGATGTCGAGATGCGAGCGCCTGAGGACCCGTATTTTTAACCCGCGTATGGTTTGGATTATTTTTCAATGAACTCTGCTGCTGGATTGGTATACTGAAAAGAGATAATACGGACGCGGGCAGAGCTTCAAAAACTTTCAGGCTGCGCCGAAATAAAACGTCTATATGGGCAGATGTTTTGTGTCGGGAACAAAGTGCGGCAGCAGTGCCGTAGTTCGACTTCACCGGAGTTGCTTCCGAACTGGCATTTGTCGATGAGTTTTTTGGGAAATGCGGTTCTCATGTATACCTCTATTTATATCTAGAACAAGTCCGTATTCAACTGTCGAAGGATTGGACGAATGCTGTCCGTTTTAAAATATTGTATAATTGTACTCGATTCAACCATCTCATGGATTTATATTTAAATTGGCTCACCCCTTATTCCATAGCGGTAAGTTAACGTAGTGAAGCGTGCAAGTTTACTACACTTCTCTGTCTACCACTTCGGGGGTTCCAGACGTGATATTACGTACCTATACCTATTTAAACTTGTTTCCACACCCTCGAACAATATAGTATTCTTATTGGTCTCAGGTTTTTAATGAATTTGTTTAGCGAGTCTTTTAATACTATAGAAAAACCAAAAAAAAGAATAATTTTATCACAAAAAAACCACAAAAGCAAGTTTGAAAATTCGTATTGTAGACTTCTAATTACAATGTAAAACATAAATATCTTAGAAGATTCCGTTTTAAAATAATCTATCAGAAGACCTGATGAAATCTTCGATTTCTTTTTAAAACATTATTTCTCGTCGAGGAACGGACGATGACAAAGATCTTCAAAAATTCATTGTTTTTTAATCTGTGGTATAAAAGTTGATACTCACTGAGCAGAACCCCGAAGAGACTGAATGTAAGCAGAAAATAAACAATTTGTACATATGAGAAACTGGCATAGTATTGAAAATGGTAATCTCAGCTAAAAGTCGTGTGTGGACTTACAAATAAGAGTTTCAGCTGCAACTACCTAATTACATAAAAAATAAGGTCGATTTTCCAATAGCCATGCGATATGTTGAAAACTTGTTTCCATCTTAATGAAACGTGAAAAATTCAGAAAGCCAGACGTCAAGTGATTTTTTCTTCGTATGTCATTCGCTTTGACTTATAATAGGGCGTAAATGCTTAATGCTCGATATACCAAGGGCTTTCATGTGACAGTCAATAATTAATGTATCGTGTGTACAGTCGCGAATATTATAAAAGGGAAATATTGTTTCAATATCGATTACAGATGGTAAAAGTAGCTGATAAGATGTGAGGGAGTAGTGAGTAGCACACTCCTCTGCCTACCCGTTCGGGTATTACGGGCGTAGTTTGCGTTATCGATTATTGTTAATATAGAGATTATAAGTATTAGTAAGTACCTATATAAGATTATAAGTATTAGTGATTCCATAAACGTGGGTATATGTAAATTTATTAACCGTTATAATTGTTTTTCAATTACTTGGAAAACCTAAAAGTATTTGAAAACACAAATACATAGTATTTAGACGTTACAGAACAATGGCATTATTATCGATCCTTTTACCGTTCCGCGGTTGGTCATGGAGATACTAGCCAATTGCGGGTTGGCAGACTTCACAGAGCACCAGGGTAAACTTTAAGGTGTGCAGGTCATGATGTTTTTTTGCACCATTTCAGCAAGTGGTAGCCTATATACAGGCTTAAAGCGCTCATTTTACAGGAAAATATTTGAACCTAGGACCTAAGGAGTGAGAGGTTGAATTCTAAATAACTAGCACATCATTGCTTTAACACAGAGTTTATGGTCTCGTTCCTACGACGCAAACTTATTGGTTCAATTTAATTTTAAATTCACAGAACTGTACTAATACAGCACGAAAATCTATCATCTTAAGCAAATTTTAAGTAAGTCTGTAATCAAGTTTTGTGAAACATAAATATTACGATAATAAAATAATATCTACAGTCAATCTGAAGCAATTCGAATATGACGAAACAAACTAACTCTTTATTCATTATCATCTCATCAAATACCGACTACCAGTCATGCAATGCTTCGTCATGATAGTTTTATCAATTACGGACCAGCTATCACATTCTGTACAGGCGTGGCAATAAAACGTAACAATGATTTAGAAGAAAGGGTGAAGGCTTGGCCCCGTGGATATTAAAAGCGATTATTTCAGTTCTGCATTAACAATTGTTTGGAAACGCATAACTTAAGGTTTATGAAAAAACGTTCTTTAAAGTGTTTAAGACGTGGCAGCGTGGTTGACTATGGTTTTAGCTCTCTCAGTCTGAGAGGAGTTCCGTGTCCAACAGTGAAACGATAAACAGGGTCAAAAAAAATTAGCAATGTGTCTTAGCTACTTCGATTAGGACAAAATCTGACTTATAGCACTAACTTATCGTCACAAATACTGACATTTTTGTTGTCCTTTTATCAATATACAGTAGCAGTCTTCTTGAGAGCTAAAAGTAACTGATCCAATTGACTAACTACCACTGATAGTTCTATTACATTGGTATTATTCCAGGTCTGCTCTAAACATCTATAGGCTGTAGCGGTCATATTTTGTGGTAACATTTTGACATTTTCTTACCATGTCAAATCTATCGTCCGATGTTATTTCTGAAAAAAAAGCTTATCACTTTGAACACTGTCAGATTATATAACAGGCGTTAACCAATTTAAATTCATTTCCAAATGACAATATAAAAATCAGCGTACGTATGTAGGTGCGGTCAAACCGAATGTAGTAATGATCCACAATCTGATAACCTCACACGTGATGTCGTGGGGTGATTTTTTAATTTACTAATAGATTTAAATGTACCGTTCTACTGTCGTGTCAAAATATGATATGTTATCTGTGCTTATACGGGCATTGGTGATTTCGCCGTTATTATAAAACCGTATTTTCTATATTGTTCGGAAGTTTCATTAACGGAAGATAAACTAATGTTAAAACAAGGATGAAATATGTGGCATTTTTTATATAATATAGTAATTTGCAATGTGTTACATATGATACATGGACACGATTTTTAAATTCTTGGCTGTTGGTTCGATCACACACTTAAGCGCTGAACCGACTTTAATAAAATCTCCTAAGTGATATCTCATTGTCGGGGTCAAATCATAGGGTGATTTTAAAGGCGGGAAAATCTATAATATTTATGAATGCGTGGTTGGAATTCAAAATGGTTTGTGTCATTTTATACCATTTCTTTTATAATGACATGCAAGTAAACGTTTATGTTACAATTGAAACTTAAGATCAGTAAAGTGATGACATTAATATAATAAGAGTAGAAAATACATATTCATACATTATAAAGTTGAATTTTTAAAATAAAGTTGTCGTTTGCATAATACGCTTAGGAAACATGTTTTAGAACTGTAAAACAGAGAAGTAACATTTGTTCGTGCGGAAAATTAACAATTGTATTTACATACGTCTGAATGCTGGCAACACTAAAATGGATATTTGATTACTCATACGTTACAACATATTTAACCGAAATTCGATCGTTAAATCAAATTACCCCCGTGTCGCGCAGGTCAACCCCAGGCCTGTTAATTGTCGTTACACATGCTATTCTTTCATATTTATTAATTTCTGTCATTATATGCCTTTAGCGGCCGTTACCCAAATATTGGGCGGAACAGTTACCGAAATGCGCAAATCGAAAACGACGTATGTGCCGTTTCGTGTTTTACCAGATACGACCTTTTGTTTCTATTTTAGAGTTACCTCTGCGTTGTTGATGAGATTTTTTTTCCAAATCTATTTTCCGCATCACTAAATTGTATCTATACATTACGTGTACAGGAATTAAGGATTTATTCGCATGGAATAGAGTCGTTTTTCCGCCAAAATCCCACGGTTTTCAGACGTTTTGGAATTGAACAGCCTAATGTTAGTGCTAATTCGAGTAAAGTTGATAATTGCTATGTTTTTGTATGAGGTTCGCAAACTATACGAAATGTCATTTACGTGTATGTATGTCCTTGATTTGTTTTTCGGGTGATTATTAAGCAATAAAGAACCTATTACGACCATTTTTGATAACTACCCTCAAGAAAACATTTTGGGCTTCTTGCGGTATTTATGTTTTATATTAATTTTATATGAAATATCACCCCTGCTTTATCATAGGAGAAGACAGAGAGTAAGGATTTCCAACTATTACGATGGTAATACCTTTCTTTAGTCCCTTCTACTGTAATCAAAGTCCTCATAATATGTTTGTCCTGAAAAAGCAATTTTCACCTATTATTCTCATCAAATGTACCGAAATTGATACATTCGCCTACGTCTACCTCTTCCAATTATAAGATGCTTACTTATTCCACCATTTATATTGTTATGTATTTATAGCACAAAGTGAACCTCTGCTGATGCAAAGTACTGGTAATACAAAGTGCTGTTTGCTTGTGCCACAGAAGTCAATGAAATAAAGTTTTTCTGTTTCTATTAAACATGTACATACCGGCTCGTCATTAAATATCCTTATTAATATCCATGAAGTACGATGTATATTTACAGTAACTTCACGAACAAGTCGAAGCGGTTGCAACTTGTTCAATAACGGCGCGCGAGGCTGTGTCAACACGCGGTTAGACGGTGCTGATGAGCTGCTATAGTGCAGGTGGGGGCGCACTGGGCGGTTGGAACGCGCGTTTTTTATCATTAACACCAACATAATGGTAGACAGTTCAAAAGATCATCATCATAGGTGGATGTTATTAATACTATTGGAAGCATTATCTAAGCATTATCTAGCCAAAGATAGATAAAAATGGAAGAAGTTTAAAAAAACCTTGTCACAAAACACGCTGACCACTAAACCAGAAAATACGTTATGTTGGATATAAGTTAAATTTTCCTCAGTATGACTGTAATCCCCGAAGGGGTAAGCAGAGAAGTGTAGTACGCATCCCATGGAATAGGTGGTGAGCTTATTGTCATACACCGAGCACATTATATATTTAGTGGTCAATAAAAGTTTTAAAAAGTCGTAACTGGTGAATCGTGGGTGTGTAGTACACCCCTCTGCCTACCATTTCGGGGATTACAGGCGTGATCTTACGTTTTAAAAGTTTAAAAAAATACCAGCAGAAAAGCTACTCCATGTATTGGTAAAATTTAAAATATTACGCACCGCATATTCTCACCAGCATTTAAATTAATTATTATTTTAATTTTTTTTTATGGCTTATTTAAATATAGCTTAGGTATATCAAATCAGGCTACGTTGTACGCAATTACAATGAAAATCACTGTTATATATTACCTATACATTTCCCAGACAAAAATAATTGCTATTGAAAAGTAAATGGCGAAACTATAGAAGTGAATACATTATAAGTACTTGTAGTATTTAACAGTTAAGAGGAGAAGTGAAGAGAAGACGCAGGTTAAAGTTTTTAATCACCTTCGTATATGTGTATATCCTTCTAATTACGCGACCACGATGTTCCCAGATTTATTAATAAGAGTCCTCGTTAAACATGAAAAAGCCAAACACTTCATGATTTGCTTGGAGACAAATCCCGGTTCGTATGTAATCAGCTTAACGATCGACAAGACATTGTTGAAGATAAACATGGAGTCACTACTGAACATGAACTACGATTGTACTCTCACACAATATCTTCTATTACACTTAGAAATCTATTAGTTTTGGATTTACAAACTCGACCATTTGCTCTTAAGAACCTATCAAGTTTAAATATATCGTCTACACCATCATGTTAACTCCGTTACGGGGTATTCAGGGAGCATTGAGTGCCAAATAACCTTCAGAAACTTGCCATGCTTCGTCTATATTCATCTTTGTTTTCATACACGTATGAGGGTTTTTTCGGAATCTCCCATCGATTTTACAGAATTACTGAGAATTAAATATAAATGAATAATTCTTGCTTCGTGTTTTTAGCGGTTGGATACAAAGCGCTGAAGATCGAGTTCAGTGGAGAGGCCTATGTTCAGCTGTGGACAGCAACAGGTCGATAAAGATATTGATGAACTCTTGTTTTAATCGAAAGATGTCATAGCTTATATTGGTTCACGGAGAGTTGTAACTTAGGCATCTGATGCTAATCGTATGTATTTAACATGTGTATTGCTCAGTGCCCAATAACAGGAACAATTTAACATTTCGCTTTTTTATTTCTCATAGAGGCTTAGCCTTATAATTCAACCGCGTAATGCTGCTAGCGTTTTGGTAACCATGCCTCACAAGGACATTTTGAATGTAGTCTCTTTTTATAAATAAATATTTTCTTCTCCTTATTATTATTATTTTGAAAATGTCTGATATTAATAAGGCTATTAATATTGTTATTCAACGAGAAAATGAAGGAAGAAACTATTTTGCATTATTGTAACTTTTCTGTTAAGAGTAGGATTACAGGTAACCCTTATAACGTGTAGATACGGGTATCGGAGATTTGACAAGTCGGCAATAATGGTATGTGCAACCCAAACACCTAAGTTTCGCATTGATAGAGCAAATTAAACAACCCTCACCTCACCCCTACGGACAGCGAACGTCTTTTGGATTCTCCGCTGTTGTGACCACACGTTTGTAAAATTGTGTGGATTTTATAACCTGTAATATGACGTAATTTGCTTCTGTGTGACGTTGTTGCTACGGTATGACGTTTAAACTGTTGCATTTTATTTCTAATATAGTCGATAATAGAACGTACAGATCTCCACTCTCTCCTTATTGCGTAACTAAGTACGATAGTTAGTGAGGTTTCATCATTCTTGTAGTGTCGCTGTTGACATCTGGTATTTAGTGGAGTGGGATGGGTAAACCTACGTGGATCAGGTTAGACTCATGAGGAATTACTATTTTGGTATTTTTCTTTATCCCCTGCTTATTTATTTTACCTTGCCGTGCCGACAGTTAAGCTAAGGCGCATTTCAAACTAAACGTGCTTTTAATAACTCTTAAGATAACCAACAAACTTTTAAGATGATGTTTAAGAAACTTAACATATTTTTTTCTGATTGACCTGTTGATCCAGTGATCAGTAAACCTAAGTGCAGAGATGGAAGTTGTGGGTTTGATGCCCACGCAGGAACAATATTCATGTGATGAACACAAGTTTTTGTTCTATGTCTGGGTGTGGATCGAAGATTGTAATTTTATAATGTAATTGAAAACGAAATTAAAAATGAAAATTGTAATATTTTATGTCCCTACTTATGTATGTACATATTTATCATCTTTCTAGTTACCATAACATACATCTTTTAGAATTCTTTAAGATCGGGGAGCTATTTGAGCAAATTTACCGCCGTATTAATTCCCATGCTGCCCTCAACCCATGGTGCTCCTACCCCCAAGATCCACTGGAGCCAGTGTTTACAGTTGGAGTTACTGGCCTGCACGTGGGCGCCGTGTTCAGCTAAACGCGTTAGTTTCCGTGTTATTAGCGAACAAACACACAACTAATAGTCTAATTGATGTTTGCTGAGGTTTAGGTACAAGAGGCCACTGTGTTTGTGCCCGAACTCATCGCCGCCTGGAGATGTCTGTCTCGCATTGATGTTCATTTGAAAATTAAATATCATATCTTGGTTACAATGTCTGACTAAAGATAAATGTCTGGCAAAAGATGAATGTTTGACAATAGGTAAATGTGTGCCAACAATAAATGTATAACAAAAGATATATGTATGACGAAAGATTAGTTAATATCTAATCCTTATATGTATTATTAATTGAGCCTTTGTATCTTTGTACCCATTTTTAGAACGTTGTGCGTTTTGAGAAGCTAGACGGTTCCTGTTTAAGAAATTATAGAGAAGGGGCTCAAAAAGTTCAAGTAATACAACAAGTACTAATTTCAATATTCTGCCTCTTCTTCCTTTTACGTATGTGTCACAAATAAACAAAATAAAATAAAACTTTAATTGTTTGCTGTTTTATTGTCAATGTTAAACATAAGTATCTTTTACAAACAAAATCCACAGCAAGTGAAATCATGCTCCATACGGATATCCATAAACAGTTCCGTCAACTGTCCCCCTTCACATATAATAATACAGCAAAAAACCTTTTCACTTAATGAAATCGGGCTCATCATTGGACAGTTAATAAATCGTTCCACAACACACAATCCGGTATCAGCGCCGTTGAAAATATCCAGCGAGGACAGTCATAATTCGATGGGTTCGCCCGAATTTCCATCAAACGTACGTTGCTGTCTAAGTTTTAAACGATCGGTGGTTTTATAATAAGAATCATTGAAGAAACTATAACCTAGCTGGCATTCAAAATACGTCTTTTTAAATCAGTTATATCCCCACTTAGTCCCAAATCTAGGCGAACTGCGCAAGTCATAGCATGCTTCAAATAGTACTCATGATCCTTTTGAAAAGAGTCTTAATTTCTACCTTTAAGGATAAAGTTACATCAATTCTTATTACCTTAAACAAATAAAATAAACGTAATATCACCCCTGTAATCCCCAAAGGGGTAAGCAGATGAGTGTAGTACACTCCCACATTTCAGCAAAGAAATAGAACATCCTTAGGTATATATTTTATTTCGATATGAAGAAATAAGAAATATCTTTATTTATTGTTCAAACAAACGTCGTTTGTGGTCGACGCCGATCAGAGATATTTAAATGCCTATTACTGAAACGATTTTGACTAATCTTCTAAATTGTAATTACGAGTTGATCGTTGCTGTGTTCATTGGAAACACGACTACAATGGGACTGTCAGTAAAAATGCTTATTATCAATCCACGATATTATCTTAATTACCAATTAATGGACTGTAACTGGACTGTCAGTAAAATTCTACCATATGATTATCAAAACCGCTGACCGCTCATTCCTTGTCACCCCATTGCATGCCACCACTCCCGCCGTATAGAGCAACACGATATGCAAATATGCTACATAAAAGTAATATTTCGTGATAACGTCGTTGTAATTAATAAAATATGTCCTCTAGGTAATAGTTGGGCGCGGATTCCGGCTACGGCGTATAGGATTGTGTCGCTTGATTTATAACTGGGCGTGTGTGGCCTTAATTCACATTCTTATTAATATTCACTATCGGTAATATACAAAATGGTGTTTTTGTTCATTTATTCTCACTAAAATTTATTGTTAGTGACCACCGTCCGGTGTTTAAAATTCGAATATAAATGTTTAAATTAGATCAATATTGGTGCGACCGATATTCGAAATTCTTATTCGAATTTAAATTTTTTAATTTGAACGTTATTGATTCGATCGATGTTCGGAATTGGAATTTCAATGTTTAAATTTGAACGTTATTAGAACATTTGGAACGAGCTTATTTCTATAAATTTGTATCGGTGTTTTTATTCGACCATAGACCATTGTGTTCGACATTGGTAGTATGAGAGTAGGCAAAGTGTGTTTTATTTAATTAATTACAATGTACTGGTAACAGATTTTATTTAAATTTCAAATTTCTGCACTCTTCCTCTTTATATAAACTTTAACTACAGCAAATCTGTGTTAGATTTACGTCCTTCGTGCGAACTATGATCTTAAAAGAGTTTGAGGAGATATCTCTTCACGTATTCTTCTTCTTAGCGTGTCGATGACAAACACGAATAGGGTTTAGGGTTTGTCATCGTGGTGAAAGGATTTGCCGAT
>DWME01001994.1:0-22432 GCA_018244795.1 Parelbella ahira ahira | reverse complement strand
ATATTTAATTGATGTCGTTGTTCCCACAATAGATTCACGCGTGGTGGGAAACTTAAGGTGCTTTTTTCTTATAGAATAAAGACAATGACGAACTAAGTAATAATAATATTAATTTTATTTTAAAAAATTGTTTTGATATGAAACTAATTTTTTATTGCTGTTAAAATAGCAAAATACTGTGTGACAATGAATGATATATAACTAATTTTACAAACAAATCATAACATTATATTCAATGGCCTTGAAGCCTTAATATGAGTGTAAAGCGCAGAAGGCTTATGGATATTAGGTCGTTAGTTGAAAATACATACGATCTTCCAGTCCGGTGGTTTTAATTTAAAGTTAAAACGACAAACGAGTTGGTCCCTTCTCCATTGGAGCAGCGTGGAAAACCCATTCCAGACAATAGCCAGTCAACCTACAATTCATTAGGTAACCTACATATTTGCACTTGTATTCCTGTTCCCGTATAACCATCATAGTTATTTTCAAGAATATATGATAGGTGATTAGTTTAATGCAACCTTTAAAATACATAGGTACATACATACCTACCTGCATAATTTTAGCAATTCATTTTTATTTTGTCTATAAAATCGTATTTGAAAATGCAACTGAAAGCAATTAACATTATAATTATAATCATGGCAGGTTCCTTACGGGGCATGTAGGATTACCAAAAAATTATAATTAAAAATCGAATAACCGTAATTTTACTCCCGATAGGTAAGAGAAACACGTTCGACTTATATCAAAATATCGTCATAAATTTGTCGGAATACTGGACTTGTTAAATTTATCAGGTTATGTAGGAAAAAGAACTTATCATATCTGTGGCGAGCCAACGAGTAACCCCGTTGTTTGTCAAAACTACTTCGACAACATCTAATTGCTATGACACATCAACTGACGTAGGGACGCATGAATATGTATTAATAAAGATATTTTCCATTAAATAAAACGTTAAAACAATTCATGATATTGTTTACTTTATTAATTTTTGCCTATCAATAAATAATAATAAAAATAATAAGATGCTGGATGCGACAAGCCAAGGACAGGGCGAGATGGCGCTCATTGGTGGAGACCTACATATGTCCAGCAGTGGACTGAGATAGGCTGATGATGATGATGATGATGACTAATAAATATTTTGAATCTTGTTATTAGTACGTAAGGCAGACGGAGACTACTGTTTACGAAGGATGTCTTCATAGACTTAACACGCTCTTTTAACACGCTAGTCATTCTTTGCCTGAGAGGAACGGTTACCATCGTTTTTCGGAATCGTTTAACGTTCGTACAGTTCCCATTTTGTTCTGTTCATTTACTTCCAGTCTGAAGTGTCAGTGAACAAAGCCTTAAAGAGCTCGTGATTTCAATACAACACAGTAATATACAAGTCAGTCAGACAGTAAAACGCACAATATTTTGTATAGAAAGAGGTGCTCGGCAGTATTTGTACCCAGGACCATCCAGAATGAGTAGCTAAAATCTAAATCAATAAGCTATCACTGGCCAGTAGATACATTTTATTGTCACTATAGTTCAATAACTCAAAATTTTGTATAGTCAAGGAATTGATTAGTCATCTCTTGTTTCCGCTCATGTTTGATGTCAAGGTCACTTAAAAGCCATTCAAGGTTTGCAAGGCACGATTGCAAAGACCACCATGGCTTAGCATTGACGTAAGTCTGCAATGTTGAGAATAATAAGCTTGAAGTATAATATAATAAAACAATACCATTAAGGTTATTCCCTCCTTTAATTATTTTATACCTCAATGTGTAACTTTTGAATCAAATTAATTGAACTTATTTAATTATTGATAACCAAATGAACATAAAAATGTAAAGAATATTAAAGTAGTCTCAATTTTCATTTAATTTTATCATGTAGAAGTCATCATCAGCCTGAGGATTTCCACCGCTGGACATAGTCCTCCTTTAATTGGCGCCGCTTCTACCAGTCCTGAGCCTTCGGAATCCAGCATCCTGCTGTCTTCTTTAGGTGTTCCGACTACCTACACGTTCAGGCAACCTACGCATAATATGTTGCATATGCCTAAAAGTAGATAATAATTATAATATGGGTTACCAGTGACTCTTAATACCGGTGGGTTAATATCACTGTATTGGATAAAAATATGCCTAGGCACATACAAATGTACATCGAACGTTGTCGCATATTATACATTCATGATACTTGAAAGTGGAACATTGACGCATATACATTCATGTTACCAAGTATCAACAATGTAGATTTTAATTTCATTAAGTAAAACACGTGTGCGCGATAATTGAGGCCTGTAGTATATCGACTCGTATATGTCAGTCTTTTTTATGAATAAATATCGTCCTTTGTTTAAATTTAAATAGACTTATACTGTTGTCAATCGCGACTATTAATCTAGAGGTCCTGCAATCAATCCCCGGATCTCGTATTTATGGGTTTTTATAACTTGAAATTCCTAGTAGCGTCCCGGAGTTCCGATTTGAACTTGTTGTGACGTAATCGGCTCATCCCCTATTCCATAGTGGGACATAAACGTAACCGTTGATACGTAATGCACTCTTCTGCCTACCTGTTCGGAGTTTACATGTCTGATGTTACGCTTATTACTGTTGTTAAAAACTTTTAGATTTTATTAAATATCTGATAAATTTCTTTTTGTCCCTCTGTACGAGTACCAACACATCGCCGAAATGTCATTATACAGGTCTCAAATTTTCGCGAGATTCATTTATTGGAAGACGAGAGTCAGGATATTTTAATTCCACGATCAACACGGCTGGACGTATAATAATACTTATACATGTCAGTGTATAAAAATGTAAACAAAGTAAAGAAGCTTATTGACTCACCCTTGTTGTAAATATATAATAATTATGTAGTTTATGTACATTTACATAATAATATGTAGTTGCTATTAATTGCGCGAGTTATAACGCAGTGCCGACGCAGCGAGCGTGATATTAAAAAACCGATTCACAGCATACACTCGATATATTTATTAGTGAGAGATACTATTAAAATATTTTCCACAAGGTTTATAATAAATTTAGCATATTGCGTTACATTTTATAGCAGGTATTCGTAAAGGAGTGTCGCCAGCTACTCCGTTGATACCGCTCCGTTGAAACTGCAAATTGACAATTTTTTTTTTAATTTATGAACCAATTGAAGTAAATTACTAAATTTTAAATGAAGTTTACCATAATATATCAGTGAAAACCGCACTCGTATCAATTAAGCTTTTTCCGATATTTTTTTCAAATGCAGAAATACGCTCACGTTTGGCTCCAATCTCACCTGATGGAAAGCGAGATGCAGTCTAGGATGTAGCACGCACAGACAAATTGACAATTACGCAAACAGACAAAAATCCTAAAAATAATTATGTTGGAGTCTATTGCCTTATTAAATACCTCGAATAGAATTTTTCAAAAATATCTTCTATGTACAAACACATATCAGTTACAGATTTATTATATCTATATATTGATCGATACTCTTGATATGTTTCTTCGCAGTTATCTAGTATTATCTTTTAGGCTTCCGTCTTTGAACGGCTATATGAAAGCTTTTTCGTCGACAAAAAAAAAAATACCAAGCATACGTTTCCTTCCTTATCCTACTTCCGGTGGACATTCTTTTTTGGAGGCCACTGTGTGAATTATTGAATCATTTTGAAACTGCATTACCAAGTGTAATATAAGTGCTTGCCCTACAAACACGTCCACTGGTTATTACAAAACCCTTGTTACCAAACGACAAAATCATTTACCAATGTAAATAGCTTATATTATTCTTATACACCTAGTCACGTCAGGTCTCTAACATCTCCCTAGCTTGTGTATCAATTTGCTATATAATAATGTAATATACTGTCAACCCGCACTCAGCCAGTAAGGCAGACTTCGGTCTTAACCCTCTCAAAATGAAACCCATATTCCAATAGTGGAATGAGAAATGAATCGATTATTATTATTATTATACTGTATCTTAAATATTTATTAAGTAATATTCCCCCACCTGGGATGAGATAACATAATTTCCAGAACAAATTAAATTGTCAAAAGGTATCAGAAGCTTGTTTCACATATTGTTAGTATTTGGTATCAAATGTTTATCACTCCGGTCCGCAGAACGTAATACTCGTATAAATTGTTTGTTTACACTCAAATAGGCTATCGATGGCGTGGGCAGAAACCAGTGTAAATATATTTATAACTAACAAAGTACGTACGTAAATAAACGTAGAATATTAAAGACATTGTAGATATCAATATTTTACTTTTGACATTCTACTGCCTGCTATGTTTTATGACCGAGGTGATCTAATATAGATTCCTTACTGTTAGTAATATTGAATGATTGGCTATACTAAGATAAGTACCTGCCCCGACTCAGGATTCGAACCCGGGACCTCCCGATCGGCACTGGCGCTTGCTACCATTCGACCAACGAAGCAGTCAATAGTTTGCGAATTCTAAAAATAAAGTATTATTTCGGGATGTGCAAGTCTAGATATAATACTTTTAAATTGTAAATATTATATGCTAGGTAATTAAATTAAATTTAATAATAAGAATCTACAAAATTTTGATGTAAAAGAGGTGAAGCTTAAACGAATTTATAATTCTCTCTCTCTCTTTATTGACACAAACCTGACAAATTTAAACAATCTACAGATCGTTGATGCTTGGACGAAATCACATTCATTATTATGACTGTTTGCTAAGACATTAAATTATATGTCAATAGCTTAATATGCTTAAAATTTTACGGCGTAAAAATAGTTTTAAATATAAAAGATGTGTGAATTATGAAGAATAGATAACACGTTTTCGATTATAAGTAACTTGGAAGAACAGGTTCCTTGTCTACGCGTAACTAGTTCGTTCGGGTATTGACAAGGGTTTTATTAATTTTATTCGGTAGCACTTGCGCGTACTTATCTTGTAGGCGGGGAATGGAATACTTCCACGTTTTACCAGTTACGGTAACATACTTATGATGGCATAATAGATTAAACGTGGACGTACTACACTCCTCTACCTACCCTTCAGTATGTAAACACCAAATAGAATACGCGCTTAAACTTTTGCCGTATACCGTTCACAACGCTAGACTTCGCTAGACTAGAGCTATTGGGAATTTCAGGTTAAAAAAACCCAATAATATTTTGCCCAACACGGGGATCAGCAGTCCAAGACCACCAGTCCAGCAGCAGGATACAGCAGTTGCGCCTGCGACTACTAGACCAACGAGGAATTTGTACCATTGTGTGAACATCAAAATAAATATAAAACTACATAGATAAACTCAGCGTCCTTATTTTGAACTCTAATTCTTGATCTCTTTCTGTCGCGTATCTAATAACTGGTTTGGATTTGTATTCGTACTTAGTCGTGCAAAAAATAGAGCAGATAAAGCAGTGTAACTGATCTCCCATGCAGACCCCCTGAAAAAACTAAAAACATAAAAATGTAGAAAATCCGGACTTCAAATATTGGTATTAAAAGATTTATCCCAACCAACAGGTCAGATATTAGCTAATGGGGTTTGAGGTTTCCGAAAACTGCGTGCGTTTCCGAAAAGAGAGCTGATTATTATAGAAGAAGCACGTCACGTCTCGCAAATTTGGCATCCGGTGCTCGCTGCTTACACCGTAATGTCTCTGGCTTGACTATATAATAAAAATAATAAAAACATTTAGCCCGTACATGAAATTTTAAATCTTGTCATGTCTTTGTTTAAAGTGTTATATGTAACAATAATGAGGGCCGTTAGAGTGTGTTGCGTTGGATTCATTAAATCTGCGTGTTCCAATGTCAGGGCGTGCCAAGGAACGTTAGCAGTTGTGCAATGGACGTGTGAGATTAGAACGCGTGTAATGCCAAACAGTTGGCTATTCCGTGCATTCTAAACAAAATGGGTTATTACCATATTGCTCGTGTAAGGACATTGTGCGAGCTACGTTTTTGATTGCGAAAAATAAAAGCAATGAATAATGTGACTGGCGCATTGGTCCAGTGGTTACTGCTGAGCCAGGTCGTATACGGGTTCGAATGCTACTGGTGGAAAATATTTATATGATAAGCACAAGTACTTGCTTTGAGTCTTTGGTGTAAAAAATATCTGTGTAAGTACATATATATCAATATCTACAATGGCACAGGCTATTTTAGAGCCTAATTTGGGATCAGATGACTGTGCGTAAGAGATGAACTAATAAGTTAACATCAATTTATTAAACATATTAATAAATTTTTGCCTTATCTTCTAGAGACTTGTTGGATACTAAACTACGCAGCACCTGTGCTTTGATGACCAGACTGATAAATGTACCTACGTCTATAAAATAATGTACATATTGAAATATATGTATGTAGATAACTTTTCAAATGGACTCAATCGAACACTTTTTCTCATCACAGCACAGTATGAGTAGTAATCGAACCCACACTGTCGGCTCAGTAATCAGAGTTATCAACTACTGCAATAGCTGGCAAGTCAATATTTTTTTAAGCCGACAAAGACTTGGTTATTCGAAATAGGTAGTATATATCACCTACCAACACAAATGCAATTATAGTAAGTTCCTACTTCTTGCTCATATCAATATGTTTAATGTATTCATAGATTTAAGGCCCTGAGGCTCAGTCCGCTCGTGTGTCACTGCGGACTGAATGTAAATGGTGTCCTAATAAAGTTGATCAGTTTTTTATTAACTTACCAATAAAGGATCAATCATTTTATATTTCCAATAATGAAAAGAAATATAATGATTTCTTACAAACTGACATTATCATAATAGTAACGAGGCCACTAATTAAGATCTGTCTGAAGGTGAACCAAAATTATACACGGTAACTAGCGGCATTGATTGGATTTGTCACGATAATACATATTTTATGGGGTCAAATTTTATGAGTAGTTCCTTGCATTTTATTACTATTAATCTTATAGTGATTATTATCTAGTACCTAGATAAGTTTTTTGGTCGTCGTTGATTAATATGGTACATTCACAAACAAGTAAGGCAATTTATTTGTTACGTACACCGGCCGCCATCTTGTAAAGGTAACCTTTAAAATGTTTGGTACCATTATCAAAGTATTAAAGAATGATTATTGACATTTGTTGTACAAGCTGATTTCATTTATCATGTATGTAATCCATTTGATTCATTATAATACAATAATATGACAATTATAATGAACCTCTTTGTATGCCGAAGACGGTACCAAGTAAAGCTACCAAAACCTAACGAATTGCAATTACAAGACATCATATATAAAAATACTGATGTTACGTCATCTATGAAGAAGTTTTTTTTTTAATAAAAAGATGATATGATGACATTAACATTTAATTATAAACTTTGGATCATAAATCGATGATAAAATTTTTAATGACTATGATGTATAAACTAATAATCCGTTCTTGAGTAGCAGCTTATATCACGATATGAATATTTCTAAAAATCTAAACTCAGTGAAGTTCAAACTGCGAACAATCGATATACTCTTAACCCGAAATTCTAACTTCTGAACAATATCTAAATGTGTAATTATAATATGTGGAATATAGGTAACAATTTTACATTTACAAAGTATAATTTAAATGGTTATGTTTACACACTTTAGAATCCTTTAGAATCTTCTATAATATTCTTAAAAACGTGTTAACCCTGTAATTCGCACTTGGACAGTGTGGCAAACTATTGCCTTAACCGTTCTCACTAAAAGTAGAGCTATAACCGGAGGTGGAACGATAAAAGGGTTGATACCGATAAGGATGATTTTCTTACATTTGTGTTAAAAATAATTCCATTCAGAACTTTATAGACACGTGCTGTTCACAATCCAATTACAACAATTATTTCATTACGTTGCCATTTCAGAGCAATTCCATAATAGCGAGATAAAAAATGAGACGTTGCCGGTGATTATTTAGTTATTGACACTTATTGAATTGTGTACCGACTTCAGAATTTGTAATAAATGTAACACGCATTTTAATGGGTCATTTTAAACAGTAGATTTTCCAGGTGATTTATGTAACTGAAACCTATAGTCACTAAAATTTTATTGTATATATAGTATAAAAAAGAGCTTAAGGTGAAAGGTTATGAAAAAGGATTGTTATGTGGAGAGAGGTAGATCTGAAGCGGAACAAACTCAGATTATTTGGAACTAGGTGACGGTTTAATGAAATATGTGAAATACCTTGGCGTTGGTGTAGGTACTGTAAACCCAAATGCTAACCAAATATAAAATTTTCGTTTAGTTGATTCCTCTTCTAAAGCTCCTTTCAAAATCATTTGTACCTCGCTGCCAAATATTGTCATGTCCAGATACAATGAGATTTGGTAATGGTTTTATTTATCCAATTACCAGGCCAGCGCCGCAAAAGTATCATCTAATGCGTTTGTAAATAGTTTCGGGATTGTGTCATCCAGCTGTCTTATTCCTCTGCGTAATTCGATGGCACTGTGAGTTTTGCAGTATAATACTTATTATCCTAACATTTATCGTTGCCGTTTTATTCAAAACATCACGGCACTTAGATATTAAAATAGTCTACTTGGTATCATGGTAAGGGTTCAAGAGCAGCTTAGGATGTAATCGAATCCTAGAGCTTTCATAATTGGCGAACAAATGACACATTGATTATGGCGCATTGCTGACAGTTTATATTCTTCAGGTGACTCAGGTAGTCTATGGCCATATCTTTCTCACAGTTAATTATAGGAGCAGATCTATATTAAACTGTGGTTGACTTTAGTAATTGACACCAATAGACAAAATACATGTCTGTATACCAGCAAAGAAACATGTACATCGGGAGAAAACTTGCATACCTTTGAAATCTTCATACTGTTTTGTAAGGCGTGGGTTGTCTACTGACCCAAACTGTGTCAGCGTGGAAGATCGTGGCCTTAATTCAGCTCATTTTATGGGAATAATAATAGTGAGATAAAGTATCTAAATAAAAAAAATTACGATCACGGACATATTCAACGCAAAGGCCCGCGACAAGTCTTTTTTCATGCGGCTGAGTTGAAGTATTAGTAGTAAGTTAATATTTAAAAGAATAATATTGTACTAATAATAATAGTTTAATATAGTTTAACAGTGACGTAACATCACGCCTGCAATCTCTGAATAGGTAGCCTGAAAAGTTTGGTACACGGTACGTTTTACCAGTTACGTTTAAGTCCTATGGAATAGGTGGTGGTGGTGGTGAGCCTATTGCCATACACTGGGCACAATTCCAGACTGCGAGTCACTAGTGCCTGTGAGCCGGTAAGCTGGTGAGCCTCTAGCCGTACACCTGGTACATAACCAGGAAATTACTACTAGAAATTTTAAATTAGATTAACCGGTTAGTAAAACACTCAGGGATCGAATCCAGGAGCTATAAATCAGCAGACGAGCTTGATCAGCAGTCGACCAACGAGGCAGTCACGAACAGTAGTAATTTAACATTAATCTGTAGTGGCTTGTTGCAAGGAGTGTCGATGGAAATATATTTATTTTTATGAGCAGCAAGAAAGTTTTATTAGTAGCATTTTTAATAGTGGCAAGTTTAGTTCACAGTTTTGCCATTTGTAAAATTAGCACATTTAACAAGCAATAAGCATTTAAGATTAAAGTTCATACTTACGTATTATAATTTTACTAACACGAGTCATCATAGCGCCTGATAGTATTCACTAGTTAATATTTCAATCGTCGCGTGCACTGTTCTTGTCGGTCAGTTGAGCAAGTTTTCGTGAGACAAGTTTTATGAGACAGCAAGGCTCACACACAAGCTGTAGGCGCTTGGTTACATTATTTTTAATGTTTCCTAAAATACTAAAGTTAAATTATAGTTAATGAGCAGAGGTCCTGTAAGGCTGAGAACAAGCGACGTAAAGTAAGAAAAATGAAGTAAAAGTAAGAAAACTAAGGACTTCTTTTAAACTAAAACCTTCACAAACGCCTTGCATAATAAAGTTAGAAATGATCCGCCACTCTATTTCCTGATGATACTGGCTTAAGCAGTGGAATTGCTGCAAACATATTTAGCCATTTTATTATATTAATAGTGATATTTCAAACGTTTTAATGAATGGAAAAATCGATTATTTTTTTTTAATACAATTTATGTCTGAGGCTTAGACTGGTGTCTATGCCTTGATTCCTTGTACGGAATATTTGAATAATATATAAGGGTTGACTCTGTAGGTCATTCCTAAATCTTCCCACAATTTTTGTGCTTAAAGCACAAAAATAGTGGGGACGGCGATTCTGATGCGATTTCCGGCATTCGACGCAAGTTTTTAAGTGAAAAATGGTAGTGGCTGAATAATGGTAGTTTTTGTGAAAAAAACTAGATAAGAAAAAATATTATACTTTCAACTAATAAAGTGTAGATAAAGTTCTATTTGATTTAAAAATCCGCATAGCGCCTGTGAGTATTGCACAGCAATAATGTACGCGGGAAGTAGTAGCAGAAAAAAATATATAACAGTCTTATACCAAGTATGTATTATTGTTGGCCGTATTTGTCCTTAATACGTGTATAAGATTATGTATATGAAATGTACTATATATTTTCCTATATTGTTATTTTACCATGTCGGTTACTGGTACACAATTTGAAGTTCCTAAGTTATTGGCCTAAGGAAAATTGTTTCACCTTCACCAGTAGATGGCGTGAAACGTTTATTTCTCAAAAAACACGGTATTTTCATTGAAATTGAAAAAAAAATAGTTGTATGTTTCTTTAATTCATGAATAAATAGCATTTCTCAAAACATTATTGTTGTCTCATAAATATTATGATTGAATTTTAGTACAAATAATATAAGCACTGATACCCAGTACCTATATCCTTTTAATTATGTCCTTGTTTCATGGTATTTTGATATTTACATCTATTTTTCTATGAAGAAGTTATGTTGTATGTAATTGACGTTAGGAGCATATTTTTTAAATTAAGAGATAATTATATAGGTATTCCTCGCCATCTATGTATCAGGTGCAGTTTTAATAATGTTTGTGGATCGCAAAGGAAACTTTTAATTAGAAATTTGAACTAATTTGGTTTACAGTATGGATTGAGAAAAGAACCCATAGATGGTTGGCTCGTGTATCCGTATGAATAAAATGCTCCAAAGAATTTCGATGTAGATTAAAGAACAGCAAAAAACCATTGCTATTAGAAGAGACTTTTTTAAATCGAATAAAGAAAATAAAAATCTATGTAAAGAAATATAGGTATAGAGGAATGTGTATTTTTACCGTACATTTAAAGCTTGAAAGTTTAAATGAGTAAAATACTTACGTACAAGGAAGGATACAGTGTGCTGTCTGCTTCGTAATATTTATTCAATTTATAAAAATATTTGCATTACATTTTTAGTCTAAATTGCACCCCAATGTTTATTTTAAATTTTAGAGCCTCACATAAATGATTATTACAAATTTGCTCTTCCAAAAATTGAGAAGTTTGTCTTGATGCTTCTACAAGATATGATTTTTGGACTATAACAATAATATGGCTGCAAATATTTCGACAGTGACTATTCACTTTGTCGATTGTTACTGCCAACAACATTGATTGCGGCATATATGACATATAAGTCAAGCTAAATATAGATTTAATGTTAGAGATTACCACATGCACAACATAGTAAGTCACGGTCATAGATTTTTCACTCAGAGTAGGAAGGTTTAAAATGTATACCACGCTAGCCAAATGTCGATTAACACACTGCAGAGTACTATCCCTCAACCTTTATCATTGTTAGAGGAGTCCCTTGTGACCCTTGTCCAACAGTGAAACCATACAGGATTTGACGGTGCTGATGAGAGTGCAGATTTCGTCAGGATCGTCCCGTTGTTTATAATGATACAAATCCGTGTCGCGGCGGAGGAAGAGAATATACATCTCCAACACTTTTGCTAGGATACTAGGATGTGATAAGTAGCGGTTAAACACGGGGCTAGCAGTAGCAGTAGACGTTCCGAAAAGCCGTTCTCTGCGATCTCCAGCCCGCCGGTCTTACGTGGGGATTATGGGCGAAAATTTAAGGCCTATCTCCAGCAGTGGACTTCACAGGCTAATGTTGATAATCATGAAGGACACATACTCAAAGTTATGTTAAAATAAATCAGACTCATTATGAAACCAATTTGACAAAAAGCCCTTCACATTATTAATTATTGTAGTTACTATAAGAACTTCAAAGGTATAATAAAATTCAAATAAACCACCGTGGCTTTCACAGTTAATATTATATGAAACAATTATTCATAATAATATGTAATATTACATAACTTGATGTATATTTTATAACTCATAATTATTACAATTCAAATACATACGAGTATGTTCTACCACGTCCGTAGGAACTACCAGATTACTTATATTAGATTAGCTCTCAGTGTATTAATCTAAGATAAGTTTCTTATTAATCTAAGATAAGTCTTGTTACCTGTGATACCATTCTGTCCTCGGAGGTTCTACTTAATCTATGAGATTATATAAAATTAATATAGGTATAATGAACTTAATTAAATGTATCCCTGTTATTGTATTTGCTATTATCAATCTAGTTATCGTTTAAATTGTGTCGAGTGCTTTATCTTTTTTTGGACGAAATAAGAGTGAGTGGTTCATACGGGTGAACGAGTGACAATATTATGTTGATCTAGGACAATTGTAATAGTTGCACAGTCTGGCGACGTAGGATAACGTATTTGTATTTAATGCAAACTCACGATAACCGTAAATAAGTGTCTACAATGTATGTATGTACATGAGCATACATTTGGGATATAGTGTCAACAATAACGTTAACATAGTCATCATCATCAAAAGTTCCATGTCGCCACCACGTTACAGCTGAGAGTACGCTTCATGTATCTGGGTCGATGTAATGCAATATTATAACTTTTACTGAGTAATCTTTTAAATACAACATGTTGAAATTGTGCGACGATATAAATTTTCGACAGACCGATAGACCACCAACACAGTCCGACGTTTATTTACACTGGAGAATCGTGGTTCAGCGTGCTTCTGGCCACACGAACGTGAAAGTTTGCAATCAATATGCATCTTTAGACAACCGTAAAGATTTGACGGACACTTAAATGTCAATGAAGGGTATATTTGTGTTTTTTTACGTTTTTTTTTAAATATCATAGTGGTATAGCGTTTATCAGGATCTTGCTTAACAGAGAGCATAGATGCGCCTTAAGTTGGACCACGCATATCTACAAAAACTCTATCACCCTCACCTTGAAGAGTCCTTTGAAGTCACCTTGAGGAGTCCCAAGTTATATATTGTAGGGGAACACAGACATCGACTGAGCATTCTAGACAGCCAAGAGGCCAGAATCCCTTGTGTGGTAAACAGACAAGCTACGATGACGTCATTTTGATTGCTATGCTATCTATCATCTATTTTGTTACGCTCTATCCCATTACGTCTAGTTCAATAACACATTTTCTTATAAAAAAAAATATTCAAATTGCGGTCCTATTTCGTCGGAGGTCAGTCATATTTTGGTCAATTCCATACTGTTACGAAAACATCTCAAGTTCTACCTTCACCCAATTCGCAGAAAAAATTGTTTCCGTTCATATTACTTATATGTTTTATTTCCTTAATCTATTTTGCCTTGTAAAGAGCGCTTGCAATGACAATGATCACGTATCAGAACAAAATAATCTTATGTTTCATTCGTTTTTAGCCTTTGAAGATAGCAAGGAATATGTCGTCGAATGACTTGAAAATTACATTTAAAAAATTAAGATGGCATGCTGGTTACTCGTATGATGTTCAAACATACGTTCCTATCCACTTCAGGATAGTACACTTTTTACAGCAATATTTCTCTTTTTGCCTATTATTCATCATTTTGGTTATATAGTTACGCGGTAATATAGTTAGTCCTTTACGCGGTAGGCAAAGAGCTTCAAACGCTAAGTCTGCCTATCCTAATACACTTGACGTGCTTTTTCCACATTTAGCGCTCTATACTCGCACGCTGGTCTCAATGACTTCTGACTTTCCCATCAGCCAGCATCTAACCTATGTAGGTTATATAGTCAATATAATTATGTAGATTAGTCTTCATGTTCCTCGGGATCGGCATAGATGATTTGTTATGTATATAATACATATATGTAAATATAAACAACTCTTTGTCACATAAGTATTAATTATTTGACATGGAAATTTGCAAATATCGTTGTGGAAATCTATTAGAATATAAAGTAACATAAACATGACCCGATCGTTTCAATATCATATGATACGTTGGTATTGAAATAAAAGCGATGTACCCTTGATAATGCTCTTCGAGTTATTTTAAATCAAGGATTTCCGGATATCAGATTACCTTTTAGATAGCAATCCGTCATATGTGGACGCCCCTGTGTTTGCATTTAAGTACAAAAGCGCAGCTTAATTAGTTAATCCATAAGTGATTTACACGGAGCGTGGCAATGAGATCGGGCGCTGCTCGCCTGCGCGTGCGCCGCCTTCAGTACGCGCTATCAGTTCGTAGCGGGCCGGTGCTACGCACGCTTCACCCGAAACGAGATTCCAACGGAATTCCATGCTGTAAATACCTCGCAAAAATTATCGCTGCGGATTTAATATAATTATAAAATCGCATAGTTTCTTTACATTGACATTGCCAGTAGTAGACTAGTGTTCTATCGCACAAGCTCCCAGTGTACACATGGGCGAAGTAAATAAAGTTACCACGCTTCCAGACATAATGCGAAAGTGCTTCAAGATGGGTCTGTTTAAAAGTAAGTGATTTTTAATGTTATAACTAATTTAATGTTACAATGATTTTTGGCATGGTATCTAAGTTAATTTTAATTAATAGTTTTAACAATATTGTGACAATGTAAACGCATCTATTGTGCGCATCAAATAATACTTGAAAATGTGATCTGTTTAACATGTAAAATATTCCTATTTTTTAAATAATGACCAATATTATATTAAGAAGTAGAAATCTATAAATTAACGATTGTTTAATGAATCATATTTAAACTAAGTGCTCTTAATACTTAATTTTTTAATAGATACTTAATACTTAATTTTTTTTAATGAGTTCATAGTAATTTATCTACATTTATCACGTAACAAAGTTCTTGTAAAGTTTAAGAAAGTTTGATATGTTTTTACACTGAAATTTATATTTTTATTTATTATTAGCATAACGTCACGCCCAGTCCCTTAAGGGGTATGGGCGGAGCACAAAGGGAACCAAATAAGTATCTGTATCATTCCCTCTCTATCGTACCTGCACGTCGGTTTCGGAGACTTGTTGATCCCCCGGCTGGCAGTATTTGACCTATTATATTGTGTATAATAATTGGCTAATAACAATATATGACTATTACATATCCTTCTTCGTGAGACACGGCACTGTTATGCAATAATCATGTCCCAAGAGTCTATACTTAATTGACGTTATTTATAACAGTGATATATCGCTGTAACCTACTTCCGTACACGATTTGTTAATATTGTGTGGAGAAGATATTGTAGAGTAAATAATTTCTTGCGCTCTTGTCAACAGGGAAATTATTTAGAAATACTTTTACATTGTATATGCAATATCGATTAATGCACTAAATATGGTTCAAATTAAGTTATTGTAATACAAGGATCATTATATATTTTCATCATTTAAACAAATTTATGTATGTGCTATTAATCTTGAGCATATGTATGTGTGCATGATGTAGTGTGTGTAATGTGAATTGTATGCTCTGAATTTGGAATACTTAAATAAAAAAAAAATACTAATCGAAATAAAAAACAATACCTAAAATGATATACTTAGACAAATAATGATGTGTATCTGTTGTCAGAACCATCGATATAATGCTCTGTGAATAATAAGTGATGACGTTTCGTCTCATAAGAAGCGTAATCTGATATGATAACTGTTGATCGCGACAATTAACACAACTACCGACTATGCTATTTGTCCCTAGTTTTCCAAGGCTCCCTTTAACGTTCTGTTTTGACAAACCAAGCCTTGAAAAACAAGCATAGGTTCGATGTGCTGGAAGAGGTCAGGTATACACCATTACGAATATGTCTGGTCAGACTGTGTACCTACTCGTAACATTTGCCCTCGCGGACTCTTTGACATTTCTGTTATAATAATGTAATTTCAGTTCATATGTAGTAAGATAAAGCAGTTTGCGATAGCGGCTAAATAGGGTACTAATTTATTTACCACTTACTGAAAAGAAATAATAGAAAAAATGTTTGAGTATGACAAAAGAAAATAATAATATTAAGAGTTATGTTTGACGATGCTATGCTTCCGGCTCCGTGACTTTAAGATCAGACAAAATCATTATTTCTTGTAATTTTCTCATTCCTACGTTTTCTCTATCCGAACTCTAAGATGTTTATAAACAAAAACGTAACATAACACCTGTAATCTCCTACGGGGTAGTCAAATTTCTTATGCATCTTATTAAATCTAGATAATGGTGGCATACCTATATTAATTTCAACTGTCAATTCAGGAATCTATATTTTCCCTCATTATCATCCCTTTTATAGATCTATTATTGGACGTGGATGTCCTTTCGCAAGTGAGATTACATGACTTTGCATATGCAGATTTCATTTGGCATTGCAAATCCTATAAAGCATTCTGACAAATTACGCATAAAAAGAGTACTAAAATTTACTGCGGATAATTTTGCCTTCCACAGTTGGTTTGTACATGGTTTGTTCTGCAGGATTTAGAATCTAAAAGTTGACCAATAATCTTTTCATTATTACATAATACCACCGGGTCCGTTGCGGGGAAGATAAAGAGCATCGAGCGCGGAAATAGCTCTCTACTGCTTATGGAATAATTTCCTCAAGTGTCACGTGAATTTAAAACTAAGCATATATTTTAAAACTAAAAAAATATACCCAATTAACCTTACTGCAGTTGTGATGCGTTTTGCTCAATCCGTAATTATTTTCATTACACGGATCTACATATATTACATCATTGTCGAAATACTTCACTTCAAATGTTTCTTATCATCAATCTTAAGGCGGTTATTAACTGTGGCAAAGAATATTTTACAAGCGTTCTGCAGCTTGTGTTGTTGGGTTTTAATGCAATACCAGTTATAAGGCATTGTACTTAACGTTTACTGGATACATATCGCCAGAAATTTACACAAAAACCAAAATTGTGTATGATTACTTAATGTCTGTACTAGTTAATGTTATAGTTTTTTTCTTATTATATTTTGTCAATAGTTTTTAAGTATTTTTAATAATTTAAATTTAATAATTTCAATATTTGCACGCTAGACACAGGCAGGATTTGTACCAAAATTTTGTCTTTGATCATCATCAACACTTTTTCCTTTTTCGGTTAGACTCAAGTTTACTTCCGGAGGGATAAGTGTTAAGGTCTTAGTCTGCCATGCTGGCCAAGTGTGGGTCGGTAGACTTCACGCGTCTTGAAGTACTTTATGAAGAACTCTAAGGTGTGCACGTTTTTTCACAATATCCTTCCGTTTCCGTTACAGGAAGTCAATATAATATTAAAACAAACATTTTTTGTAGAGAAGTGAGTGTGAGTGAAGGAGAAGCGGCCGGGTTCGAACCCAGGACCGCCAAAGTGGGAAGATAAACTCTAAAAAAGTACGGTCTCACGGTTTTCTGTTACTTGGTGTATTTAATAATATATTAATATTTTGTTGATATTACGCC
Source organism: Parelbella ahira ahira (assembly GCA_018244795.1). Taxonomy (NCBI): domain Eukaryota; kingdom Metazoa; phylum Arthropoda; class Insecta; order Lepidoptera; family Hesperiidae; genus Parelbella; species Parelbella ahira. The sequence continues at coordinate 4,656 of DWME01001994.1, read as the reverse complement.
TTAGCATTCATTGCAACCTTATGAACGAAATAGACAGGTAATAAGCGTTAGGAAATAATGCATTAGTGTATAATGCAATTGATTTTGTAATCAAAATTAATTTACGCAATAGTATAGTATGGGTCTGCGTCTCGCAGCCGAGTAATTTTCGATCATGTAATCAAGTACCTACTACAGTATCTATCGACAGCAGAATATCTAGATAAGGTCTATGCAAATATGTTTTCCAGAAATTTCCTTGGCCTAAGTTTGTTTTTGACTAAAGAATTATTTTAGCAAGTAGATATTATAGCAAATTTTAAGAATTATTTAAGAATTAGGTTTTTTGGACGAATCCATATACCTACTGCGGTTTAAGGCAGTGCAATTTACTAAAGCGATTGGAAGCAACACAAAAAGTTAAGGTTTTTATTCAATACTTTAAGGTCCATACGTCAACGTCTAATTGTGATTGCCCCTGCATTTAGAATTCTCGTTTTTGATACAGGAAATCTATAACAGCTAGAACACGTTTTGAGTTTGGAAGTACACGCTTTTATATCGGATTTTTTAACAAACGAGCGTTGACATAATAGGATTTCTTAGCTATTAAAGCGATCTTCAACACGCAGAATGTGAAGATATCTACCTAGATGTACTGTCGGTATGTTGTCAGTGGACATAAAAACAAATGTCGCAGCTGCTTATTACTTCATTACGTTAAAAGTTACATTGACAATTGTTTATATGCGTGCAAGAAATATCTGCAGTGTTCACTTATTGTGTACACAGGCAATCATTCAACCGTAACAGTCGCTTGTAAATTGTTTGATAAATGAGCTGTGATGTGATGAAGCACACGATGATCGTTAATCGACTGCGAATCTGAGATCGCGTGCCATCTGCCGCTCTGATTAAAGAATATTTACATAAAAACGCTTGCATTACATAATGTCAATAATAAAAGTAATATAAATTAACAGTAACAGTTTCAATATGGATATATTCTATTTATACATACATAGGTATACATACGTGTTTACGTATAAGTGGGATTAATACATAAAGAAGATTACTAGTAATACATAATTGTAAACATTACCACTTACCACTTTTAACTTACCACTTACCACTTACCACTTACCACTTTTAAACAAAGTTCTTACCAATAGGGAGTGGTTGTACATTCGAATAACATTTATATCTCCTGAATAATGCTCTGTTTGGTATTATTGAGTGTGCACTACTTACGCGGATTGAGCAGGACATGATGCATTACTTTTGAGTACACAGTTTTAACCCTCATTTATACATATTTCCTGTCTTAATTGTATCAGTGCGTCATCTATTTAGATCTTGTGTCATCTTAATACTGCTGGTATCACGCAGACAACGCAAGATGAGCTAATTGGATAACATGCACACAGTCATTTAATGGCCGTTTAACAGAATGCATTAAACCTTTTTATGTTTGTCAACCCGCACTGCATCAACATGACAGACTATACCCTGAGACTCATTCTGAGGGAATGTCTGCTTTCAACGTGGAACTATAAAAGAGTTGATTATGATGTTATTATCGATCACAGCTCACCTGCCTCTACAAAAGGGCTATCGAACACTGGTGCAGGTCTAAATGGATCGAGTTCTTAAGCTCTCTTACAGACTCTCAAAATTAATGGAAAATAACTAACATATTTTCCGTGACTTAGATGTCCTTATAACGTTGCTTAACAGCCGATATTCATCCTAAGGCTTAAAGTTTACCTTAATAACATTTTATAGATGGCAAGATTTATCCACATACAATTTGTGTCGAATGTTGATCTCAGTTTGAGTGTTGCTTGTTGAGTTCTATATACAGCCTTGTTCGTCTACAAGTTTGAACATTACAACGCACACATTCATAAATATTTCACTCAAAATCCATCAGTTTGATCTGAATTATGATTTTAGTCATATTTAAAACTGGTTTCTAATTTTTAACGAGCCGCTATATTATTTTGATGATCGTTCGTGAATCTTTTATTAATGAACCGGTATCTCGAAAGACATATCCTTTTACTTTTTAAAATGTCTTCTTTTAGTTAACAGTTACTGTTTCTTTTCACATCAGGACACATTTCAATATAAATACATATATTATACAATGTATTACTAAAATAGTATTTACCATCTGATGTATCTAGTAAATAGGATTGCATGACATCGTTTATAGACATTAACAGCTTGGCTGTACAAATTGCGTCTTGTGTTACCACCGTCCACCACAGTAAATGCCATTATAATTAATGGTCGATATCATTAACTCCTTCTTTCACTGTGTGTTAAGGCATTACCGACCCCTCTCGGCTAATATCATATGCCATACGCCCAGAACGATTAAATTATTTTAATTTGCTATGTTATGTTAATATACGTTTATTTTGTTTGTTAAACTATGTACCTAATAATTAAAAGTATCTTAAAAATTAAAATTCTGACTGTTCTGATCGGATTGTTTTCATTTCTTCATAAAAAAGTCTACACGTTATATATTCAAGGCCCGTGAATATGATTCTTTTTAATTTAATACAAATGAATACCAAGATTAAATCTGACTTAGCATAGTTTATTAATACTTGATACTTACGTATTCTAATGTAAACCTAATTTATTCCATTTCCTGCTATCTAAAATTTTAGAGATATTATGTTTGTTTTTTATATTTTATTACATATAGGTAATAACGTTATATGTAACCTTATTCAGGCTACAAAATATACGCGTATGAAGAAAATCAATAATGTAGAAGAAGTACGTTAGAGACATTTGGCAGTTGTTGCTGTCTGCGTATCCCGTAAGAGACTTGGCTTGATGATATAATAAAAAAATATATTTATTAGTGTTACTAAATCAGCGATATGGAGTTAATGATATGATTTATTCATTCTACATTTGTACATTGCAAAATGCGACTCTACTATTTCACGTGGGTATATCGCAGTCTGGGCTAACAGTGTTGAGAATTTTAATTTGACGCTTGAACTGGTCGCCTCGGGTTGGGGCGGGCGAGTGCAATCAGCGCAGCGCACGCATCGGTGCATACCTGCAGTTATATTTCTAAGTACTTTATATTATGCTATTCCGAGATATGTCTTGCGATATCTGTTAACATATTTTGATGACGTAAGAAGGAATGTGCGGTCACTGGACTGTTACTACTGATAATAATATGTAATATTATTGACTTTAATACGCCAGAGAAAATGTATTACCTTCAATAAGTTTTATTTATTTATTATTGATTATAAAACGAAATGTCTAAATACAAGGGATTGTGTTTATTTACGTTTATCGTGGAAGTTATTTTATTACTTGTTTTTGTAAATAAAACAATCTCAACAATTGTTTTTTAAATTTTACTTTTTTAAACGTTTTTTGTCTTACTGCCGCGTTGTCTACATTGTTTGCACCTATATGAACGTAACGCAATTACAATTTATTTACAATATTTACAACCACAACCAATGGAAAGAATAATAATTATAATTGTTCATTTCTGCACATACAAGTATGTATATTCATATGAAGTACATGTTGCGTATGTCACACAGATACATATAATCGTATGGACACACATATGAAATAGCGCTGAAATTCCTCTTAGATCGTGTCAGTTATGTTGATAATTGTTTAAACGAGAAGCGGGTCAAAGGGAAAACCTGAATTGATAGAGTTATATAATGTATTCAAATGATTTATAAAAGTGTTTATTAGACGATTTACTTCAGATGAACATAGAAGAAATAAATAAGGTGATAGTTAAAAAGAAGGAATTAAGAAATAACGCTGTATCGAATTTATTAACGCAATGATTGTTTAAAAAATTATACATACTTAGATATTGTGAGTACAGAAATCTATTAAAGCTCCATTTATTAATTAAAGTACCTATAGTTATTTAAATTATTTGTTCAATGACTTTAATTAATAAATACGTTCTACTATTTTATTAGTTAACTTATCCTACACTAACTAATGAGATTGCAAAAAAACAGTGTAGCTCAGTTTTTTGATATATCAAATTTTTTTTATCAAAAAACTTATAGCCTGAGAATACAACTTAAATTGATAAAAAGGTTAAGTAATTTGGCGGATTAAAGAAAAGCCTACGCCTAATTTACAAATTTAATTTTGATGGCTTTATACGTCATATTAAAAATAAACTCACGCCGTATACGCATTATTGGTGGAAAGTACTACATTCCCCTGTCTACTCCATCGACGAAATACAGGCGTGACGTTTTATCTTATAAAAAACACCTGAGTATCGCGGACAATCGTTTGTATTCGGTAATTTTTCGTATTACTCTGTTGTCTGTATATCGTAATCGGATTCCAAAATTTAAACAACGTAGAGTACCATTACCGTTGACATTGCCCTTTCGTTTTTTCGGACTGTCAAGGTCTATAAAAAGGTATTATTTGTTCGTTATCTGTTGTTCAATTGGCTACGTACGGGGATTGCCTTACATTGTAATATATATTTTTAATATCGCATAAAAAAAAAATCGACCCATTTGTCATTCCACTGTTGGAATATGGATCTCCTCCAATTTTGAGAGCGTCAAGGCCATAGTCTGCCACGCTGGCCAAGTGCGGGTTGGCAGACTTCACACACCTCAGAAAATATTT
>DWME01001993.1:0-22432 GCA_018244795.1 Parelbella ahira ahira | reverse complement strand
CCTAAATGGTTTTAGCCCAGAATTTTGCCACGCTGACTGCCTCATCACTGGCAGTCATTAGGTCTTCCTGGGTGCAGTTATTAGGGCACGCAGGGCACGATTTGAGGTGGTCCATCGTTTGGGAGGAGCCGCACAAACAGTTTTGGATGTTGCTGTCTATCAAACCCCATCTGATCATGTTGTCCTTACTTCGGCCAACGGCCAATTTCTCATATTATTAATATAAAAATATATTTGGCTAACCAAAATGTGCTACAAATTTTTTTAACCCATTAAATATTTTCACGTTTCATTTTATTCTAGTGTCATAAGTTTGGCAATACTATCTATCAAATACGGTCAGATTGATAGATCTGATAAATTACTCAGTAGCTTGTATTATTACTATTGGTCTAACCTCAAAGAGCAGTGTTTAACCTATGTACATTTTAGTCACAGTGTATTATGTCCAGCAGTGGACTGAGATAGGCTGATGATGATGATGATAATCATGATAATTATAAATTAACGTATACTTTGCATACTTTGGTGTAGAAAGCAGTACTCAAGACAAATGTTGGGTCTCTTACAGAGCGTATTTTGTGTGTGAGTGTGTTTTATTGTGTTGTTAAATGACTCAAGAAAGTATTAAATTTGAAGTGATTAGTATTAAATAGCAGGTATTAAATAGCAGGTATTAGATAGTAGGTATTAAATTTGCAGTGCCCATGGTATGAAAGTATGGTGCAGACGAGTTCTAGAACGGACGGCACGAACTGACAGACTTACTGTGGCCTACACCGCGGTCCTCTGGACCGATGATCTAAGGAAACGGGTGGTGGTGGTAGTGAGATCTTAGAAGGATCGAGTATTGTGGCACACCTTGGAAAAGGCATATGTCCAGCAATGGAGCGGAAGAGGCTGACATTAATGAATGAATGAATAATTGTTATGAAAAGAGCAATTAAACATTCAAACGATTCATAGATGTTCCTGGATAGATGTCTAAAAATAATAAAACAATAATTGTTCAACCTGACCTTAATTCGGTTGATCAGTTGCTAGACCATGAACAGAAACTTCATGTCCCTATTCCACATGAGACCCAATGATGTTTTACAGTCCACTTTAAAACATAACAAAAGCCAATCGACAATCTGGAACATCTATCAACCATTATAGAAAAAGAAATGAACAGTTTGCTCAATATTTTAGTCACGACGGGATTTGATTTACTGTCATAATATTAATGGTGTGATAAATAAATTTGCTATTGAATACAAAAATATTAGTTTACTGTGTAAATTTGTAAAGTACCTAATGTTTCTATAAGTAAAAATTAATAAATGGTTAACCGAATAAAACTGTGATCTTTTAAATGTGTTTGTCAAACTATTAGTATTTTGTAAATAATTGATATCAAATTGTGAGAGGGTTATGGGTGGTAAAAAGAAACGATATTGAATACCATTTCACACACGCACATTGCTGGTGCGAGTTGTCGAAATCTAGGTCTAGAACAGTCTTGAAATGCACGGTAACGTCGGCGGTCTTCATATAGGTTACCGATGAGACAATAATGATTTTTGATATGAAAGAAAAATTCCTAACTGTTATGTGAATTATCGAAATTTAAATCTACGGTACGGTAAGGATGACGGAAAGGATCTGTGGTACTGGAACAAAAAAAAACAAGAAAATTATGTACAATGGCACTATATATTTCGAGTTTTTCTCCACCAGCACAAGGAAAGGAAAGCATTATTGATAATAATCAATTATTTATCATTCAAAATAAAAACACTACAAGGTTCTACATATTTAATTCAACCACATTAAAATCTATCCACAACATCACATAAAACAATTATTTCTCAATTATTTAGTAGTTCAATACCGCCGATGAAACCGCTCGTAACATTGTCTTCAAACGTAGGTACTGTTATGTTTCTAAATGATAGGTAATTGATATGCAGATACATAGGAGTATAATTATATATATTATAATGTAAACACTAGAAATTTGAATTGCCTACATGTTAAGTTGCAAATGGCAGGAAAATGCTTTAAAATGCGTTTGGGAATTATTGAAACGCAGGAAGAATATTGGGTCCCAGGTATAAATTAGAACCAAGGGACATCGAGAGGAATTTATGTGATCGGTGAACTACTACTTGAACAGGAGAAATGAAAGAGATTCTCACATCAAATAATGCACTCGATGAAAGATAGATCCATTATGACTGTCCCGACTATAGAATATGTTGGTTTAAGCGTGGTCAATAAAAATATCATTAACAGGGTCGGAAACTCACAAACTATTATTAAAGCCAGATACATAGGCCATACGATGAACATACATACAAACATATTACTTTTCCTTTTATATGATTTTAAGTGAAAACTGTACGAGTCCTACCTACTTTCCCCTACTTACAAACAGTTCTGAAGCTATTAAAAACTTCCGTTTTTCCAGTAAATTACGAAACCTTGAAAGTGATAAATCAAATATTTTGTTTCCACTGTTAGTTATAATCGAGACATACAAACTGTCATCCGTCATTTTATAACCTCTAATGAAGATTTATACCTCTTTATTTGTGATATTGTATGATATTTTTCCGTCATATTAATTTGACTCTAACAATATCATGTTTAATAACAAAATATTGTTTCGTATTTTATTTAATATATTAGTAACGTATACATTTTTAATAAAACTTTTAACTGTTTAAGTTTCTGTATCCGTCCCAATAAGATCTAATTCCGCTTGCTTCAACAAACTAACACTCCCAACCTTTAAATTTAAATCCAGACGTATAAATAAATAGTTACACAAATTTACAGTCGCTATTGAAGTATTCTCAAATTCGGTTTTGTATTGATGTAACTTACAACTAGAAACCTACAGAACTGAACTAACGTAACCATATATTTAACAAAAGGTTTAACCATTGATTCATAAAATTATTAGTAATTAATTATAATGTTATGTATGAGCTACTGATTCGAAAATCGTATTTGGAAATTGACCAGAACTTAAGTTAAACTGTTTATCAATTATAAATGACAATACCCAATGAGCACTTATTAAATTCTTCCAGTTATTTACATTCTTGCATTGTTTACGCGCAGCTTCTACGAAGAAAAATTTAATCTGACCATTGTAAGCACAAATGTACAAATTGTTGAATAAGGTCGAATTTAGTATATTATTATAAAACAAGGAACATAATAATTATTTATATATAAATATTGTGGAACTTGTTGAACAATGCATAAAACATAAATAACGAATATTTTTTTTATTTATGAAGTATCTTGTATATCACATTCGTAAAAATATCTATTAAATAGATCTATCCATAACGATACATATGAATCAAATTTCAACACTTAATCCACAATGGTATAAATTTACAATTAACCCAACAATGTCACAACACCCGCGCCTCGCCTCTCTTGCGTCATAGTCTCTCATTTCTATTATTACTACTGGTATAATGTGCAATGGTTGAAAAATGATAACTCGGTCTTGGTTTTTATGAAACTTTTTAAAATTATTTAGTGTTTTTCAGTTTAATCGATATGTACACGGGTGTATGTTGAACGCCAGCACTCAGCACGCTACACGTTGCACGCCGCACCCCGCACCCCGCACGCCGTAGGCCGCACGCCGCACGCCGCACGTTCGCTCGCATGCACGCCAGCATACATACCTTACGTCCTCATTCCTTGGGTAACCCGTGTAGACTAAATACGATGCCGCTCGATTTCGAGTCCACGAGAGCGAATGAAATAGAAAGAGACAAAAAGACATCGTAACAAGATTAAAACTATGAGGCGCACTGCGTTTTCTCTAGGTTTAAACTTGTAAACATAACAGAAACCAAAAATCAAAGTTCGTAATTGAATTAAAATAATTACATTAAATGTGATATAAAATAAATAAATTTGTGTCAAGCTCACAATTACTAATATTTCAGTTTTAATGTTTCCTGAAATGATATTTAAAACGGGAAGTTCATTGTTCTCCAAAAATAGTGCTAGAGGAACGGGAATAATAAATTTAAAGATGTTAATTTGTCGTAAACTAAACGTTTAATAACAATTGCATACAACTGATATTTTTAACAATTTTCGAAATCGCCAAAAACGCAACAATTTGGCTGAAATTCAAAAATGCTTAATGCAGGGCATACCTACTACTCTCGTTTAACTGAATATATTTAACAAAATCTTATAGTTCAATTATTTGCATACTACAAACAAAATACCCACAAAAACTTTGGTCTTATGCCCGGGTGTTTTCGGACAAATATAGCATATTTTTATGATTCTAAATATATATATTATATACAATATACACATATTCATGACGGCCTCGTTGGTCGAGCGGTTGCAAGCACGACTGCCGATCGGGAGGTCCTGGATTCAAATCTTGGGTCGGGTACTATTGGATTTTTTTAATTTAGACTCGGAGTATTGAAAATATTGTGTTTATAATTATTATTGTCTTTAATTTCACAAACTTTAATACATCTTTATTTGTTATGTGCAATTCTATTTCTAACAAACCTATCGATGACGCAAATACTCGATTTGCTAATACTTGGATTCGATTTAATGCTTTCGGTTTTACAAACATTCCATGTCATAAACTAACGATTTCACAAAATTTCGATTTGTTAATAAATTAATATAACAAGTTATCGTTGTACCGTGTTCGATTTTATGAGCTTCGATGTGGTATACAGAACTCCATTAGAATTATACCACAAATATATTATATTTCGACTAGATCTAGACTACATCTATCTTTAATTTTTCGTGGAATAGAAAAATAAGGTTTAGCCTTAAAATATAATATTTTTAAAGTAGATCATAACAAACAATCACGTAAATAATATTCATTAATCCAAGAGCATAATAATAGACAAGAGCTAGAGAGCAGATATACCAACGTAAAAACTGTAATCCCCGGAAGTCCATGACGGCCTCTAATCAGCGTTAGCACCGTCAGTTTCCAGTTCCAAGCTACAGTGTACAGCTACAGGCAAGTTTGGTCAATTTATGGATTTAACCAGAGCTTTCTCAGCATGCAGTGAAAATTTCATCTTTTGCGGCGAAGAATAAATTACTGTCATTGATATATACTTTAGGGTAAGAAGTGAAAGCTGCTATCTGCGAAATAAACTTATTTTTCCCCGGTAAGAATATCTCTTTGTCGTATCGATCGATCAAACATGGACGACATTTACAATACTATGTCGCAAGTCAATATAAGTGATTTAGCTATCGGATCTTCGTGCTGGGTGGATATCACTTATATTAACAATCCTCACAGCTTTTACGTGCGCCCTCGAATTTACCGTAAGTACATGCTGTACCTACAATGCCCAGGAACACGTCCCAAAGCGGCCGATGTAAATCCTGGAAACGTCGTGATCTACAGATCTAGAACAGTGAAGAACGACGTGCGAGGCAAGGTGCTTAGCAAGGAAGGCGGCACTGAACCATTGTTCAACTTGTTCGCCCTTGATTATGGATGTGTCGAATCCGTACCCATACAATGTATTTGGAAATTGAAACATGAAGCAGAGAATTTGCCATCAATGGTGACCCATTGCCAACTGGCTGACTGCGCACCTCGAAATGACGGATGGGATAGATGCGCAATTGATGTTATGAAAAACTATGTTGAGGGAGAACGAGCTAAAATGATAGTTCGGAACAAAACTGGTGATACTTATGTTGTTGAATTGTACAACTCATGCCCGGATGACATCGCCACATTGCTTGCTCTCACCGGTTATACTACAATCGGTTATGCCCAGGATACTCCCAGTTCAAGCCGTGCAGGTGACCCGTCCCCTGCTCCAACTTTTGAAATATACCCTGCAAGACAATTAAAGCCTCAAAGTGTTCTACACGTACGAATGCTGAATGGCTCAGTTCATGATTTATTCTATGTACAAGAGGTTGAGCAGTACAATGCATACTTGAAGGATCGGAAGAAATTATGCCCAACTAAATGCCCAAAAATATCATATCCTGATGATCTGAAACCTGATGCACCCATTGGAGCTTACTATGAAAACACTGATAGTTATGAAAGAGGCATAATCAAAGATATAATAACCCAGAAGATGAAGGTGAAAGTATACCTGATTGATTGGGGAATTGAAATCTTGGTACATATTGCCAATACCGTACATGTACCGGACTGGTACCTGCAGATTCCACCAAGAGCTATTCTCTGTGCTCCATATTACAAGCAATTATTAACAATAAATTTAAATCAGTATTCACATGCTGGTGTTGAATTTTTGATGCGCATTGAATCAGTGGGTGGAGGAAATTCACCTCACATTGTAGTAATCATGCCACTGGAATAAGAATTTTATTGATGTTTAATTCTCTCAACTTAAAATATATATACCTACATATAAACCTAAATGTTATAATTCCTCCCATACTATATGTAGTCCTTAATTTGTATAATCGAAAGCTTGACTCATGTTGCACACAATATATGTTATGCACTTGTTCTCTCTATGAAAGATAGTGATGTGGTTATCCAATAGCATTTATTACATATACTAAGTGTCATTTCTTGATTGTTTCTTAATTGTGAACAGTATTATTACTTTAAGAGATTTGTATATCATGAATGTCATTGGTTGATTTGTGTCTACTGAGTTATGGTGAAACTTAATTATCATCTTATTTGAAGATAGATAAGAGTTTATTACTTTTAAGTGTCATTGGTGTATTGGTGATTGGTGTATTATTATAGTTTTGTTATAGTTTCTACAAGTAGGTTCATTTATTTATTGTTTTAAGCAGCCAAAGACTGGTGTTCATTTGAGTCATTGCACTTTACGGACAGCTGAAGATCTCATTTTTTAATTTTCCAGTTATTAAATAGCATTAAGTGAATTTTTAAATTACAAGTGGATGTTATTGTTTCTATTATAAATTTTCAGAATATAGATCCATAAGAGTAGTTTTGCTCTCTGTGAATAGATTTGATGTGACACAGATACACAGAGTGCTATTTCAAAGTATTGATTTCTGGACTCAAATTTAAAACTGTATGCTTTATGTTCACTTTAAGATTATTAGCAAATTAAACATGTTATTAGGTATTAGTGTTGTTAATGTTAGTGGTTTTGAAGATCTCTCAATAAAGATTATTTAATCTTAAAGTTTTTCTTTTACTTATCCTCAGTATACCTACATAAATGTAATTCACACATAATGCATTGCTAAGGTATTGTTTCTAAATAAACTCTGAGCATTTTATAACATTTTGCAATTTGTTTCGATATAATAAAAAAGGTGCAGGCAGATGCTGAATGCCACAAGCCGAGGACAGGGCGCGATGGCGCTCATTAAGGGATGCCTAAGTCCAGCAGTGGCATTAGCAGCAGTTTATGTTCCTAAAACAGGTGTGGCATGTACACATACGTTTTGAGACAGGTGTTCCAACTTAGTCCTTCAGAGCAACAATAATTATGATCTCTAGGATAATCTTTGTTAACACTTTAGATCAGATGAGTTCTATTGTTTCAATAGACAGTTGATTATAGATTACTTTCCCAAACAAGTTAACATGATTCACAATATAATGTAGTAAATGACAATCAGATTAACATAGTTGTTTGGCCCCTTACAGGGGTTAAACATGCTTTTACCAAAACAGTGGTTATGTTTATGCAATGGCATGCATATCCTATTAAATGAAATAAAACACAATCAGTATGGTTACATCAATTTACTAAAGTTAAAACAGATCTTGGATAACTGGTATCTAAACAGCATTGTAATTAATTTTAAGTTACAAATAACTGCATTGAACAGATTATTTTGTACAGTTATAAGTTAACGAGTGTCCAATTATGAGACAAAAACAAACAACATATACATACATATATCCGAAGTAGATAAAATTCTCTGATTCGCTTGTGAGATGTCCGTCTATCGTTACTCCAGAATACTAGAGAAAAGTGATTGTAACTGCTATGTGTGAATCTAACTTCAGAATCCATACATTGACCACCAAAATGGTATTTAAAAACTTTAACAGATTTACGTAATTACATAACATCCTTCCTGTATTTTCTGAAGTGGTAAACAGAGAAGTGTAGTAATTAAATACCCCCAATTCACCTGTTTTGTTACATGTTCTACCATGAAATTGGGAATGACCCTATTGTGCTATGACTGGTGCAAATCTAAACTTCAAGCGACTACTGGGAATTTCAAGTTAAATAATCAAACTCGACTTGAGGATTGAACCTAGGTTCTCTAATTCAGCATTGGTGCTTGCAACTACTGAACTAGCAAGGCCAACCTTTTATCTATGAGGCTACACTAAACTTATTGGAATGAGAGAATTAATTAACGGCTTTTAAAAACGATTTTAGTGAATAGGATAGATATATAGGTAGTGAGATCTAGCTACACTTTAACTCATGTACTGTATTGTAATAAAATGAAAAATGTTTAGTCTAGTAGTTCCAACCACCACTACAAAGTGAGAGTCCCTAGAATCAATCTCCTGGTCAAGTAAACACTTGTATTTTTTAACTTGATATCCTTAGTACTAGCTTGAAGTCAGGCTTTGCTCCAAGTGTACAGTAATATGTTCATCTCATACCTTCTCATCCGATTCCATGGTGGAACATACAACACCACAGGCAAATTGGGAATGTATAATTCCTACAGTCTTATGTCCTACTATCCCTTTGTGGTATAGACTATAGAGGAGGAATGTTATATAGTTCTGTAAATCTGTTAGTTTCTCAATATCACTTCGGTGGTCAATATATTGAACCTAAAGGTAATAGATACCCATGCAAAACATTTCCAATCTCAGTTTTCTATAGTATTCCATACTAACATTTATAAAACAGGCATCTAATCAGTGAATTAGCAGATTTTATCTGCTTCTGACAGGGATATTATTTGTTTTTGTCGATCATTATGGTAAATATAACACACACGATTCACGATTTATGTTATACATCCCATCATAAATATGAGCCTATAGCCGTGCACAAGACAGAAAATCAAACTCTGTGCTATTGGGAATTCCACGTCAAAAACCCCATAATACTTAGCACGAAGCGGGGGCCGAAGTCAAAACGCCACCATCAGCTGACATGCCTGCAACCTTTCGACCAACGAAACAAACAATTGTATGATTACTCAAATATCTCTATTATTAAGGTGATGCTAAATGCATGTAAATAATTGACTATTTTAATTATATTACGTTAATATTTGTTTAAAAAGGAGATTTAGTTACAATGATGATTTCTCGGTTTTCTAATATTAATAGATTTCTGCAGCCGAAACAAATGTGAGACCACAGTGTTATTTCCCTTACTCTCAGTCGATGCTTTACTGCGTAATGACTATGGGAAGCTGACCAGGCCCTATGTACTTTTAAATACGAAAATTTCATTGAGCCTAGTTTCTATGACAAACACGTAAGTTTTTAATTAATATATTACAATAGGTGTTAGCATTAAGATATTATTTTTGTCGGACTGAAGAAGCCAAAGTGGCAATAGAAAGGACTGCGCTCTAAAACAAAGTCAAAATAAAGGATATTAAGGCAGCTTTGTAAAGTGACCGCCGCGCCCACGCTGCAAACGAAAGGAAGGAGGTGGAAGGAGCTCGTACTGGTCCAAAACTAATCGGTTATCGGTACACCCCGAAAAACTTTCGTAAGTTGAGCCGGTACATATACATATCATTATTTGTAAAGAGAATATGAAATTGCTTGATTTTTAAGAGGTTTATCTTTCCATCCAAATACCTAAATATTTTCTAATATTTTTTATGTCGATTCAAAATATTGTTATTTTATGCATGCTATTTAGTTATTGAAAATATTGTGTTTTTTATTTTCTTTTATTTCACAAACTTTAATTCATCTTTATTTTTTATGTGCAATTCTATTTGTAACAAACCGATTGATGTTGCAAATACTTGATTTACTAATTCTTGGATTCGATTTAATAACTTTGTACATGATACCTATTTATCGATAGTTTTTCAATCGATAGTTTTCATCTAAACACAGCCATACTATTGTTTGTCCTGTCGATAGTATCGATACTATCAATACTTCAAAATAAGGCAATATGTAAAATGTGTTTCGTTCACTATGAGTTCAGTTTAAAAAGTTATATATACCTATAGTTTGTACATCAGAATAATACATGGGCTACAATTTATAATTATATTTTGTACTATGTTCTCAGAGCCATTTTCATTATTAATTAGCGATAACATTACAATTATTGTTAAAGAAAAACATTTAGGTACATAAAATGATTTAACGAAACTTTGTGGCAGACCTAATTCAACACTAGCAAAGCCGCAGACACAAGCTAGTAGTCTACTATGTGTACAAAATTTAAGCCAAATTTATTCAGCGCTTTTTGAGTGAAAGAGTAAAAACATTAATACATCCTCGCAAACTACAATATACATACAGCTACCTACTATAAAAATAAATTTTAGAGGATGAGGAAAATCGTTCCAACTGCTTGTGATGGTGTATTTAAGTAGTTATTTCCTATATACAAAACTGTTCTTTTATTGGGTACAATCAGGTAGGGCTAATGAAAATGAGGTAACATGTGTCAGTGATTTCAAAATAACATATAATTTGTTTACGGAAGATAAATTGTCAGCATCATGATGTCCTTCGACAACCTTTGCAGCCAGTAAAGTAGATATCAGTTGATTGTCCTTTATAAAATGACAAGTCAATGCAAGAATGCCTTGAATACTTGTGGACGTCCAGGTGTCGGCAGTAATAGCCAAGAAAACGAGTCTCTTCTACAATTTTAACTAACTAAATTTTCATTTTCATATATAGTTTTCAAAGGTCAGAAGTTACAGTTGATGTACCCGGAAATTCGCAATGCGAGTCTAAACCTGCGACGAACTCTTTTATGCCTTCGCTCTCAGATAAGCGAAGAGGTTCCATATCAATTGCAATCATTTTCACAAACAAACCATCTAACATCTTTCTGGATGAATTGTGGCTGTATTTTGCTGTAGGCAGTTGTCTGTCAAGATTTTCCATTTCGCAATTTTTGTTCTGAGTAGTCATCACATTCAACAACAATTCAGGATGCTTTCGATTGAGGTGATCCTTCATATTCGATGTATTGTTACAATACTTATATTCACGCTTACATAATTATGTTGTATTTAAATAGATTCCCATTATCACTTTTGCTGAAATACGACCACATTAATGACTATCGCATTTTCGGTATATTGTAAGGGCTATCCATTTTTGAAATATTTAACAAACGCTTTATATCCGATCAATAAACATAAAATAAATATAAAAACTTTCCTTGGTATTCTATCGGCGCTAACAATGTCAAAGAATGACAAGTATATTATGTTGCCAGTTTTAAGAACACTAATTGCGACCGAGATAAAGATGTCGGTACGTAATATGTTGTCAATATAAAAAATAATAAATACCATCCCATTATATTTGTTTTTCCGACTACTAACAGAACTATATCTCAATATTGTTAATAATACTAATGTAAATTAGTAAACAATCGATAGTCTAAATTAATCGATGATATCCATAATAATGATAGATTTGATTTACTAACAACGATACTATTGATAGTACTGATCATGATGTAGTCCTCGCAGGCAACAATATTAACGATAGTATCAATTATATTGCACTCAAGCAATCGTATTGCCTCAGTCTGGGCCATCGATAGTATCGATACTATCGATAATATATTTTTAGATATAAAACGTCGGATCGGCTATGTTATTTGCACCTTCGTAAATTAGAGAGGGGGAGTATGTAAGTCACCGAACAAAGAGAAAACGCGGGTACACTGTGATCACATTGTATTAAAGTTTTACAAATTAGCTCGCGTTCTAAACATTATCAAACTAGGCAAATGTAACGAATAACAGAGTAACCCTATAACATCTAACAGAGCTAATACCGCACTGCCCGCCGACGGAACACGAATAATAAAAAAGGGCAATTTCAATGTTCTGCACAGTACTGCGCAGTACAGGGAGTTCTCCGCCCACTCGTAACGTTGTTAGAAAGGGAGTTCCCCGTCGACTCGTACCGTTGTCTCTAACAATATCAGATAATAATATCGATAAGTCGATAGTCTTGCGGTTGCCTGGCTATCGATTAATCATCGATATTCGACTACCGGTCGGCAAGTTTGGCAACACAATTTCAGTTCCCGCACAGCTACGGATAAGTTTAGTTAATTCATTAATTTAATCAGGGATTTCTCTGCATGCAGTGAAAATTTCATCTTTTGCGGCGAAGAATAAATTACTGTCATTGATATATACTTTAGGGTAAGAAGTGAAAGCTGCTATCTGCGAAATAAACTTATTTTTCCCCGGTAAGAATATCTCTTTGTCGTATCGATCGATCAAACATGGACGACATTTACAATACTATGTCGCAAGTCAATATAAGTGATTTAGCTATCGGATCTTCGTGCTGGGTGGATATCACTTATATTAACAATCCTCACAGCTTTTACGTGCGCCCTCGAATTTACCGTAAGTACATGCTGTACCTACAATGCCCAGGAACACGTCCCAAAGCGGCCGATGTAAATCCTGGAAACGTCGTGATCTACAGATCTAGAACAGTGAAGAACGACGTGCGAGGCAAGGTGCTTAGCAAGGAAGGCGGCACTGAACCATTGTTCAACTTGTTCGCCCTTGATTATGGATGTGTCGAATCCGTACCCATACAATGTATTTGGAAATTGAAACATGAAGCAGAGAATTTGCCATCAATGGTGACCCATTGCCAACTGGCTGACTGCGCACCTCGAAATGACGGATGGGATAGATGCGCAATTGATGTTATGAAAAACTATGTTGAGGGAGAACGAGCTAAAATGATAGTTCG
This sequence comes from Parelbella ahira ahira, assembly GCA_018244795.1. Lineage (NCBI taxonomy): Eukaryota > Metazoa > Arthropoda > Insecta > Lepidoptera > Hesperiidae > Parelbella > Parelbella ahira. Next base: position 9,489 of record DWME01001993.1, on the reverse strand, counting down.
GAACAAAACTGGTGATACTTATGTTGTTGAATTGTACAACTCATGCCCGGATGACATCGCCACATTGCTTGCTCTCACCGGTTATACTACAATCGGTTATGCCCAGGATACTCCCAGTTCAAGCCGTGCAGGTGACCCGTCCCCTGCTCCAACTTTTGAAATATACCCTGCAAGACAATTAAAGCCTCAAAGTGTTCTACACGTACGAATGCTGAATGGCTCAGTTCATGATTTATTCTATGTACAAGAGGTTGAGCAGTACAATGCATACTTGAAGGATCGGAAGAAATTATGCCCAACTAAATGCCCAAAAATATCATATCCTGATGATCTGAAACCTGATGCACCCATTGGAGCTTACTATGAAAACACTGATAGTTATGAAAGAGGCATAATCAAAGATATAATAACCCAGAAGATGAAGGTGAAAGTATACCTGATTGATTGGGGAATTGAAATCTTGGTACATATTGCCAATACCGTACATGTACCGGACTGGTACCTGCAGATTCCACCAAGAGCTATTCTCTGTGCTCCATATTACAAGCAATTATTAACAATAAATTTAAATCAGTATTCACATGCTGGTGTTGAATTTTTGATGCGCATTGAATCAGTGGGTGGAGGAAATTCACCTCACATTGTAGTAATCATGCCACTGGAATAAGAATTTTATTGATGTTTAATTCTCTCAACTTAAAATATATATACCTACATATAAACCTAAATGTTATAATTCCTCCCATACTATATGTAGTCCTTAATTTGTATAATCGAAAGCTTGACTCATGTTGCACACAATATATGTTATGCACTTGTTCTCTCTATGAAAGATAGTGATGTGGTTATCCAATAGCATTTATTACATATACTAAGTGTCATTTCTTGATTGTTTCTTAATTGTGAACAGTATTATTACTTTAAGAGATTTGTATATCATGAATGTCATTGGTTGATTTGTGTCTACTGAGTTATGGTGAAACTTAATTATCATCTTATTTGAAGATAGATAAGAGTTTATTACTTTTAAGTGTCATTGGTGTATTGGTGATTGGTGTATTATTATAGTTTTGTTATAGTTTCTACAAGTAGGTTCATTTATTTATTGTTTTAAGCAGCCAAAGACTGGTGTTCATTTGAGTCATTGCACTTTACGGACAGCTGAAGATCTCATTTTTTAATTTTCCAGTTATTAAATAGCATTAAGTGAATTTTTAAATTACAAGTGGATGTTATTGTTTCTATTATAAATTTTCAGAATATAGATCCATAAGAGTAGTTTTGCTCTCTGTGAATAGATTTGATGTGACACAGATACACAGAGTGCTATTTCAAAGTATTGATTTCTGGACTCAAATTTAAAACTGTATGCTTTATGTTCACTTTAAGATTATTAGCAAATTAAACATGTTATTAGGTATTAGTGTTGTTAATGTTAGTGGTTTTGAAGATCTCTCAATAAAGATTATTTAATCTTAAAGTTTTTCTTTTACTTATCCTCAGTATACCTACATAAATGTAATTCACACATAATGCATTGCTAAGGTATTGTTTCTAAATAAACTCTGAGCATTTTATAACATTTTGCAATTTGTTTCGATATAATAAAAAAGGTGCAGGCAGATGCTGAATGCCACAAGCCGAGGACAGGGCGCGATGGCGCTCATTAAGGGATGCCTAAGTCCAGCAGTGGCATTAGCAGCAGTTTATGTTCCTAAAACAGGTGTGGCATGTACACATACGTTTTGAGACAGGTGTTCCAACTTAGTCCTTCAGAGCAACAATAATTATGATCTCTAGGATAATCTTTGTTAACACTTTAGATCAGATGAGTTCTATTGTTTCAATAGACAGTTGATTATAGATTACTTTCCCAAACAAGTTAACATGATTCACAATATAATGTAGTAAATGACAATCAGATTAACATAGTTGTTTGGCCCCTTACAGGGGTTAAACATGCTTTTACCAAAACAGTGGTTATGTTTATGCAATGGCATGCATATCCTATTAAATGAAATAAAACACAATCAGTATGGTTACATCAATTTACTAAAGTTAAAACAGATCTTGGATAACTGGTATCTAAACAGCATTGTAATTAATTTTAAGTTACAAATAACTGCATTGAACAGATTATTTTGTACAGTTATAAGTTAACGAGTGTCCAATTATGAGACAAAAACAAACAACATATACATACATATATCCGAAGTAGATAAAATTCTCTGATTCGCTTGTGAGATGTCCGTCTATCGTTACTCCAGAATACTAGAGAAAAGTGATTGTAACTGCTATGTGTGAATCTAACTTCAGAATCCATACATTGACCACCAAAATGGTATTTAAAAACTTTAACAGATTTACGTAATTACATAACATCCTTCCTGTATTTTCTGAAGTGGTAAACAGAGAAGTGTAGTAATTAAATACCCCCAATTCACCTGTTTTGTTACATGTTCTACCATGAAATTGGGAATGACCCTATTGTGCTATGACTGGTGCAAATCTAAACTTCAAGCGACTACTGGGAATTTCAAGTTAAATAATCAAACTCGACTTGAGGATTGAACCTAGGTTCTCTAATTCAGCATTGGTGCTTGCAACTACTGAACTAGCAAGGCCAACCTTTTATCTATGAGGCTACACTAAACTTATTGGAATGAGAGAATTAATTAACGGCTTTTAAAAACGATTTTAGTGAATAGGATAGATATATAGGTAGTGAGATCTAGCTACACTTTAACTCATGTACTGTATTGTAATAAAATGAAAAATGTTTAGTCTAGTAGTTCCAACCACCACTACAAAGTGAGAGTCCCTAGAATCAATCTCCTGGTCAAGTAAACACTTGTATTTTTTAACTTGATATCCTTAGTACTAGCTTGAAGTCAGGCTTTGCTCCAAGTGTACAGTAATATGTTCATCTCATACCTTCTCATCCGATTCCATGGTGGAACATACAACACCACAGGCAAATTGGGAATGTATAATTCCTACAGTCTTATGTCCTACTATCCCTTTGTGGTATAGACTATAGAGGAGGAATGTTATATAGTTCTGTAAATCTGTTAGTTTCTCAATATCACTTCGGTGGTCAATATATTGAACCTAAAGGTAATAGATACCCATGCAAAACATTTCCAATCTCAGTTTTCTATAGTATTCCATACTAACATTTATAAAACAGGCATCTAATCAGTGAATTAGCAGATTTTATCTGCTTCTGACAGGGATATTATTTGTTTTTGTCTATCATTACGGTAAATATAACACACACGATTCACGATTTATGTTATACATCCCATCATAAATGTGAGCCTATAGCCGTGCACAAGACAGAAAATCAAACTCTGTGCTACTGGGAATTCCACGTCAAAAACCCCATAATACTTAGCACGAAACGGGGGCCGAAGTAAAAACGCCACCATCAGCCGACATGCCTGCAACCTTTCGACCAACGAAACAAACAATTGTATGATTACTCAAATACCTCAAATATCTCTATTATTAAGGTGATGCTAAATGCATGTAAATAATTGACTATTTTAATTATATTACGTTAATTTTTGTTTAAAAAGGTAATTATAAGTTACAATGATGATTTCTTGGTTTTCTAATATTAATAGATTTCTGCAGCCGAAAGAAATGTGAGACCACAGTTTTATTTCCCTTACTCTCAGTCGATGCTTTACTGCGTCATGACTATGGGAAGTTGACCAGGCCCTATGTACTTTTATACTAAAATTTCATTGAGCCTAGTTTCTATGACAAACACGTAAGTTCATTATTTATTTAGAGTTGTTAGCATTAAGATATTATTGTTGGACTGCCGTGTGTGGGTTACAGACTTATCATATCCGGTCACAAAGGAAGTAGGACGGAAAGTCATCGTGTAATAATTCATATGACGGGCAATAGAGAGTTCTAAATCTATAGGCCAAGGATATAATGATAGAGTACTGTCATTTACTAGATCTATGTAGTAGGTACCTTTTAATTTATTTTTCAAGAATATATCAGTCTTAGAGTACGTCTTCCATGGGGGTATGGTTTAATACCACTAGGCATTAAATTTATATTTCGGACATTACTATTATTTTAGCTACTTAACGTTGATTTATTTAGCAAAGTATTTTCTTTCTACTATTTTTATGTGCCTGTAGTCTACCTAATTTAAAGTATTTGCCCAGACCATCCTGTTTTTATAATGAACGCAGTATCCCAAAATATATTTTTTATCATATCAAATTGTCCGTACGAGATAAAATATTTCACGAAAATATCCGATCAAACGATGGATGTATTGATTATTCTAGATTGTAGAAGCTAATTTCAAATACATACATAATATATGTATAATAGATATAGAAAAGTTTATGTCTCAACTAGTGGCGCCACTGCTGTCGAAGTATTGATCCCGACAGCGAATACTTGTACCAGGAGAGCATATTTTACAGAAAGTCCTATGAGTCAGAATCCTGTGTTTACGTTCCGTGAACTGTATGCATGTGTGAACTTTACCAGTACTCATGTGTTAAACTAGGACGCAGACATAACTGTATCCCCTTCATAATCGCGCAATCGCATTGGCCATTAGATTACGAGTGGTTAAAAGGGACCAAGCTATCGTTGTATACTACTCATCTTTACGCAGATTCACTCGGGCGATTCGACAGATATTATGAAGTAAAAAAGTTGGGAACTTGACAAAAAATGAGGTTTTTTTTTTAAGTTTTAAATTTAGCGTTCAATTACAATTTAACTAAATATTACATTATTTTTACTGTAACTTCTTATTTGCATATTTTAAAATTGAATATTTTAAAAAGATAAAACGTTCTCACCCAAAAGTTGAGAAGGATACGTGTATGTATTTTTTCGGCCCTGGGGTCCAGATACCAACTCTGCTGCGTAATACAAAGTTTCGCCGTCTTGAACCGGCTGTACGTTCGCTAAGTTAAAAAAGTCGAGTTGACTTTCTTGTTCCTCAGAGGGAGAGTAATGCTCCGGAGCCAACGCTTCGGACTCCCCTACATGGGATCGCATGTGAAAGTTCAAATGGCTACTCTGTTTAAATCTCCTAGCACAGACAGGACACTCAAACGGTTGTATATTTGTATGTGTCCGCATATGTTGGCGCAAATGAACCGATTGCGAGAAACATTTGCTACAAATTACACACTTAAAAGGCTTCACCTTCGTATGAGTTCTCAAATGCTGGTCTAAGCCAGCCTTCTGCGTAAACGCTTTTGGACAATAGGTGCACACAAACGGACGTATACCTGTATGCATTCTCATATGCTGCTGCAGTCCGCCCTGTTGCGTAAATCGCTTGTTGCATAGAGAACACTTATGAGGTTTCATTTTAGCATGTACTATACGGTTATGCTCGTCGTATTCAGTGCTGGTAAGGAATGTGTGACCACATAGACGGCAAGGAAAAGTGAGACGATGCGGAACATTTAGTTGAGCAGCCAAAGTAGCCGTGGGATACATATCTCTGTCGAGGCGTTTTTCACAAACCTGACATCGCAATGCCGCCTTACGTCTCTTTGTATGCTCTTCCCGATAATGCATAGAGTATTCACAGCAGTTGAAGAATATTTGACGACACTGCACGTCTGGACGCAGAGTCGAAGGAAGAGTGCACGTAAATGGGCCCCTATTAATAGAAAAAAATATATTATATCTCTGTGAGAAAATGTCAGCACAATCTGTGGCATAGTTTATCGTTTTGTAAAATTCGATATTACAATTAAATATATTTGGTTGTTAGTCCAGGGATAAGTGAACCTGACTGCTTTATTAAGAACTGTAAGTTCGATTTCCTCACTATATGTTTTTTCCTATAGTTGTACATGGATATTCTTTAAATTATCTTTTTCAAGATATAAAGGTAAATGTATGTTTAACAATATTATGGTAATCACGTAACAGACTCTACCAAGTTCAGCATTGATTGACTCTGCGTCCTCCTGAGTTTGTATAATAATAAAAACTGGGAGATTTATTAACATAAAACTTTGGTCTGTGTGACAGATGTATATGCGTTACGCACCAAAGAAGTGTTTACTCTTTATTAATCTAATTAAATAAAGTTCATATACCTACCAACGCAAAATACTTATGTGAGTGTCGTAACGTAACCTGCAAGCGTAGCAACGCATCTCTGACTAACATACAGGCCTTCAATTATATTTAGTAAAGACCAATATGCAACTAAACGTCGTAGACTCTTGTATAGGTATTCATATGAAAATCACTCAAGCACTGTTAAGGTAATCTTTCAAGAATTTCAAGTAGTCTAGGCTAATTTGTGGCCTTATAGAACGGAGTAAATTCCTACTCACTTCACCCTTTCTACCGTTAAACTCGAGACAGATCCATACAAGACATACATATGTGTACACTCGAACATAAGTAACCTTAAATCGACCGGTGACTTCTGCGGGCGCACTTGCGTTCTTCTCACAACGCCGTTGGGTCGCATTCTTTTCGCTACACTACCATCAACACCACCACCTTCGTAACAATAAAAATGTAAAGAAACGTCAAACGATATATTTATGGACTTAAAGAATTCACATATCGCCTAGGATATCTCGCGTGTCTCAGTCCACTGCTGGACATGGGCGTTCCCAATGAGCACCATCGCGCCCTGTCTTCGGCTTGTGCAACCGCTGCTAAATAAATGCGTGAAAGGCTTAATGTAAAGAACTAACGAATATGTCCTTTATTAAATTTAAGATGTAGTAATGAAAAATTATACGATGGGTATATTTGAAGAGGGTTCGAAAACTTTGAGCAAGCGCCTTGGTCACTGTTACGAATTCTTATGTGCACCTTCTTGCAGTGAAATAAATTGGAGTGGTCGCCAGGCTTGTAACGAGACGAATTACGAATTTAACTGTGTTTAACACGTTAACTGCCAGCTACGAGTATACTCGTTGGACATGATTTCGCGCCCAATGCCAACTACGAGAATTTTCGTAGTTAAAAGTGGATTCTTAACTGACTTTTAACGCTGGCAGAGGAAGGAGGACAGAAATGGATTCTCGTAGTAGGCAATGAGTAATAAAAATCCTATCCTGTTGCCAATCTACAAGTAATCTCATAGTTTGGTCTAGGCTCCATTGCTAACTACGAGAAGACTCGTACCTCACATTTTGTATGGTGGCAAATGAGAGAGAAAAATATTGCTAGGACTATACTCGTGTGGCAGCGAACGTGTTATCGAAACGAATTTTACTGTACGAAACTACTAGAAGCATGACAATTAATAATTTAATCAAATTATTTACATAGACAAATAAAATCACAGTAAAAAAGGAATGATGTCTGTCCAAATGGACTGCTTATTATTAAGTAATCTCTGTCAGCCGTTAATTTTTTATCGACATTGACCCATTTCTTCGTCAATTGATCAATTTGTGATGCTAAAGCAAAATACATTTGGTACTCCTTGAGCTTTATCGCCCAATAGAACTCCTAGGAAGCTATTTAAAATCAATATTTTCCGTTAAAAATTTGTAAATATATGAAATAGGTCAAAATATACTGCATACCTTCGACCTTTACGATGAGGTAGCCGGTGTCTTCAGCGAACATTCGGGTGATGAGTCCGTCCTTTTCTATCGAACACATATCTTTTTCTGAACGCGGAATGAACTTAAAGCCACAAAGAACTTCTAACATCTAGATATGAAATAATAAGAAGAAATTAAAGTATTGAAAGCATCACATATATTATTTATATCACATATCTATATTTATTGGTATATTGGCGGGTACTACCAGTAACATGTGTGTTTCTGTACTTATCTTATTTAATGTGCGCCAATACATTATCTTTATTGATATAGTAAAGCTGAATGTTTTTCGTTCGTATAAAGCGTTAATTTGATAGATTGTACGAAATTTCGTTGGTTTGTAAGACATACCAACACCTCAAATTTTAGATCTACGCTCTTGGTTAACAAAAACGTTATGGTTTCTATGCAAACGTAGCCACGAACAAAAGCTCATTATAACTATCATCTCGGTCTATTTCTTTGCCTAGCCTTCAGCGTGTATCTTGAACTACTCCCTCAAACGTTTTTATGACATCTCTATACATATATGACTTGTCTCTGTATCTAAGGGCTTACTTGATCATTCCTATTAGAAGGGTAATTCTGCTCATCCTCGCTGCCTGATCTTTCAGCATCGTGCTGTAAGTTTTTATGATTGTGCAAAGCGTTTTCATTATAAAATGTTTTCTTGCATATATTACATACAAAATTCGCCGATGACTCTTCTTCGTTTATACTAGTATCCTGAAGAAGCGTAAATTTCAAGGTTATGAAAATCTATGCGAATGCGAATATTGATTGGTGGATGGACCAAATGTCATTTACTAAGGTTTCCGAATCCAGCGTGTGCGTACCTATAAGATATATTTAGCATTCTGTGTCTACCCCGTAAGGAACCTTACCCTGGTTATATAACAATAATAATACTGTTACAGTTTTTATCACCTTTTTCATTGTTGGTTTATTACAATAAAAGATCTAAATTAATGACTCGCCCCTTCACGTGACAATTATTCGGTCCGGCATTTAAATTATTTGGTTTGATTTTAACTAATTCTGACTTACGACTATAACTTTATAGTAGTATTATAAACATTTTAAAGAGATGTCTGTTGCCAAAATCATCGGTCATGATTTATCAGTTACCTGAATGTATTGGGATTGTAAATATTCATTTATTTGGAAAGATGGCACTTGAAGCATAGATTGTGCCTGAAAATTCGCCATTCAAATTAGGAGGTAATTGCAATTCACAATATATATTTAATTTTAGAATTAATGATATATTATCTTCCAATAATGTTCAACTTAAAATATGACGTCCTGTAAATTCAAATATTCCACCATTTTTGTAGCTTTCAAAGTTTATGAAAAAGCTCCACCTATTGGACATTTCGATTATGCAGCCACAAATAAATTATTAAGAAAAAAATAAAAAATTATAGTAGCATGCAACGGTTATAACAAAACCAGGTACAAAAGGGGACATAATTTTTGCATTATAACATTTGGTGCATAATGTACATTGTACATTAGTATGCTTGTAGCTAAATGTACATACAAATATTGTTGTATTTGCTTTATAACCACCAAAGTATTAATAATGCCCAGTTTAAATAATATGTTAATAAACTGCATAAAATAATCGTGGTGGTACGATAAAAATATTGAACGAAAATTGCATATTGTTAGACAACGATACGAGTGGACGGGGAACTCCCTATACGCCGGTTCAGAACATTGGAAGCGCCCGTTTTTGTATTTCGTGTTCCGTCGGCGGGCAGTGCGGGATTAGCTCTATTAGGTAGGTGTTATGCGGTTATTCGTTACATTTGCTTAGTTTGATAGTGTTTAGAACGCAGGCTAATTTGTAAGACGTTAATACAATGTGATCACAGTGTACTCGCGGTTTCTC